>QRFJ01002916.1:0-87500 GCA_006176705.1 Cocos nucifera
ATATAACTTAATTCAGTTTAAATTCTGAACATGCAAGACTATGTATAGAACAGTTCTATTTTACAACTAGTCATGCATCTTGTAAAACTTAGATCTAAATTATTTAATTTTAATTTTTTTAATTTTAGATCTAATCACATCTCATGTGATATTTAAAATTTACTATTTAATAGATATAAAATAAATTTAAAATAGGTCTAAATAATTTTTAGAACCTGGCTTTGATACTAGTTGAAGGAGAAATCCTGATTTTCAGGATTAGGTTCGTTCAGATCTGATTGGATCAAGAGAGATATTTTAAAAAATTTTGATAAATTTAAATTAAATCTAAGATATTTTAGATCTAGTTTTATAAATCTAATAAATAAAAATAAAAATAAATTAAATATAATTTAATTTATATATTGATATTGGATAATCAGATTGTCCTTTGATGATCGTGCTATTTGTCTGAGGTTCTGAATCTAGCCATGCAAGCGCCTAACCTCTACCGATATCTACTCAGACTGGATATGGAGATCTTCTCCTTTTCTATCATCTCTCTAAATATCAGATCTAGATCTGATTTTGAAGGATCTTTCAAAAACTCCTTTTGAAGATCTGCAGTCGTCTCATACAACAATGCTGCTTTCTTTCTTTCTCGTCATCTTTCTTTTGCCTGGATTGCACCAAACTTTAGCCCAAAATTCCTTGGACATGGAGAGGAGAGAAAGGACCAGAAGTTGGTGTTGGAGGAGGGAGAGGGGCAGCTAGGGGCATGGGCTAGAGAGAACTCTATTAAAGTTAGGCCACAAGATAGGATTTTATATAGATTTCTACTATTGCCATGCAGTGCCACATCACCGCCCAATTACGTACACTTTCGTGCAATCAGATCTAAATCTATATTGGTGGGATATATCATCTAATCCAATTTAGATGAGAGGCCCTCCTCAATTCATCTTAGATGGTGGCCCTAGACTGGTCAAAAGTCTTTCCTAAGGTGCCCACTTAAGTAGAATCCAAGAAGCAACCTTAGAGTCATCTGTAGGCTCCAAGCATCCCTATCCATGGGTGCATGCCTCCCTAGCATGCACCCCCTCCTTTCAATTCTAGCAAGGGGACAAGCCCATATCTACTTTCTCCTATGGATGCATGCCATGCATGTTGCAGAGTCTAAGTGTCAAAGGTCAATGTTTGGACCAAAGTCAAAAAGACAGAATTAGCAGATGGATGAAACATGGAGATGTTGTGTTAATTTATCTCATAAATTTAAGATAATTTCTTTTCTGACTTGGATAAGCTTCAGTCAACCAAGTAAAAGGTATCTGAGTGAGCACAACATATTTGGCTCAATCGAGATAACTTTTAATGATAGTAGGAAGGAGAACGTAAGTCAAATCGTTTGCTAAGCATGATTTTCTTTGCAAACCTAATTAAATCTTATTTTCAATCAATTGAACTTGATTAGTCCAATTTGATGATTCAAATTTCAAACCTTTATTTGTTATGATCCAGTTAGATTTAGTTTTGTATAGTAATAGAATATGTTGCAATCTCTATCATCGATATCATTGAAACTCCTTTCGATGGATCAAAACTCTTATAATTCAGACAACTTAGAATGATCGATCATCTAAATCATTCTAATTGCTCCCAAAATTTATTAATAACACCTAGCAATATATGGTGGCAATCCATCAAAACTAAAAATGAACCTCTCAGTGCAGCTACCTATGTGATTAGGTTCTTCTATCTTGAGCCCCAATCAGATTAGGGTTAAGGTGAACTCGTCAAACCCTAATTTTAGTCATATGATTTAACCATTCGATTCAAGTCCGATGTAAAAACCTTAATAGAAACTCTTTCTATTATTTCACTCTGCCATGGCCATGTGCTTATGGACTTGATTCTCATGATCCTCATAGGACTGCTCCTCATTCATCGAGATAGATAGATTTCCTTTTCTTGTTGCAATCCAATCCTACAATAAGCAATGCTACAGCCAACATATACCTCAGATTTCAAATGCTGGAGATCGAGTCATAGTGTAGTCCAAACTATAATACCTCAAGGTGAACTGTCGATGCACCTCAGGTCAAAGAATTAGAACATACTATGCAGCTTCGAGCCAGTTATCGACGAAAAGGTTAGACGTTTCTTATAACTGCTCGAGGTGGCACGCTCAGTTGCCTTATTTCTCTAATGAGTACCTTATCCCGCTCCGATGTCTCCAACGTACCACTCAAGACTCATTTCTACTATAAAGAAGCGGACTGTACACCAAACCTTTCGGATCAATCCACCATCCTCATGATGATCCTACGGTCGGAGCTTTTATGATAGTTGTAGAATGAATTTGAAAAGATTTCATGTTCTTAAAATTTTTAACTCTTAAAAATATGAATTTCATTACCATATTAAAACTTCAAGGAATGTATCACAGGAACCTAAATACACATTTGATAAAAATATCCATTTTATATTTATAGAAAATTATAATTTTTATTTCTTAGAAGTGTATTACCAAAAGTGTCAACCAATTCTGACTTTTAGGACACACCATATTCTAACAACATGTGCCTCTCTGGTTTCTCATCTTAGAGGTGGGCATGCACCCCTTTAATCTTTCTTTTAAAATAATTGCAAAGTAGGAAATTCAAGGAAGAAAAGATTGAGTCAACTCTTAACTTGATCTAATCCTTTTAGGTGCCCAATTAGGTTCCCACTAAATCAAAATAGGGTTAGTTAAGGATTTAAAGTTAATTAACTCTTGATCTTTAATCCTATTAAATTAAGATTCAAGTGCAAAGAAGAAATTGGCATTAACCATGTTGCTAGCATGTGCTACCTAAATCCAATAAGATTTTCATTCAAATCCTAATCTAATTGAAACTCACAAGCTCAATTGGTCAATCCCAAGATTAAATTCACTTAATTGTATGACCCATGGTTCAATATTTATTCTAGTAGTGAGTAACCATGATCTCCATTTATAGTATCATTAAAAACTTCTTTCAATAGGTTTTGGATAATTATAACTTACACCCAACAAAAGATTCATTGATTCCAGATATGATGCTCGTGGATCCACAATCCACAGTGACATCTAGCATATGTAGTCGCAATTCATCAAACTAAAAAAGAACCTTCAATGTGAGTTATTGGATGGATTTCAGTTCTTCTACATGGAGTTTCGATTAGGATTAATTGTTCAAGTTAACTCATTAACATCCATGCCTGTCATATTAATTAGAATCAATCGATTTAGTCTAGTGAAACCTAATAGAAAACTCCTTTCTATGTTTCACTTACATAGCCATCAGCTTTAGAACCTCAATTCTCATGATCTTCATAGGGCTAACTTCTCTACCGAAGGTTGATAGATTCTATCTTGGAGTAATTCAATTCCTATAATGAACATACTACAGCCAACGTACACCTCAAGGCTCCATATGGCTAGGAGACTAAGTTATGGTGTAGTTAAACTATAGTACCCTTAAGATAAACTATCAATGCACCTCAGGTTAAAGAACTAGACACACAACCATAGCTATGAATATGTTACTGACGAGAAGGTAGATATCCTTATGACTGCTTGAGATTGATCATGCTTAGTACCCTTCTTCTTAATAAGCACTTGTACTTTTACTCCAGTATCTCTATACCATAGATTTAAGACTCATTTATCTAAAGAAAGTGATCATATACTAATTTTTTAGATCGATCATTATTTTCATCATGATTCTATGATTGAAAGTAATTTATAAGTTAACTATAATAATACATGTCTTAAATTCTTAATTCTTGAGAATATGTATCATCATATCCATTAACTCAATGGATGATTCATAAACATAATAAATGACTACTCATCGTTAGAGCATCAAATAAAAATTAAACCCTATTTTACTATTAAGTAGGATAATTGGTGAGTCGGATGTCGATTTCCTTAGAGATTGAAGGCTGAGTTGTATTTAATTTAATTAAAAAAAATAAATTAATCTTAAAATAAAAATTTAAATAAAAAAATTAAAAAGGACTGAATGATATTTTAAAAAATTAAATAAAAAAGTAAATAATTAATTAATTAGGATTTTGGGATTAATTAGAAGCATTCTAGAATTTTGAATTCATCTCTAACAGGGTTGTGGTAATTCTTTTGATGCAAAAGTTGATATTTTAAAGAATTAGTTATGATTATAATTTATTTTCTTAGAGCATGAATTATATCTCTTGATCATGATCCATCTTCAAAAAATTATAAATTATTCAATACTTTAATTCTTAAACATTAAGAATATGACTTTTAATATTTTTTAAAAATAAATTATTAAATGGAGTATGACCGTATCTATCAATCACAATCCATCTCATATTGAAGATAATTTATTTAGATTATAATAAGCATGCCATAGAGTACAAATTCTCACGTAAAATTAAAATTTTATTAAAACTTAGCAAGAGAACAATGTTTTACATAAAAAAAATTATAAAAATAAAGAAAAAATTATAACTCTTATTTGAAGACTTCATTCTACTCTTTTAGAATTTAGCTCCTTAGCTATGCATGGTAGACGATCTGCTCGCTCCCAACATCTTTAGAGCTCCTTTTGTTGAAAATTGGAAGAAGAAAGAAGGAAGAAATAAGTAGCAGAAGGAAGAAAAAAAGAGAAGAAACTCTATTTTTTTCTTTCTTTTCTGACTTATAAGACTTGTTCTCAGGCTATGGGGAGTAAGAGTGCTTAAATTAGAGGAGGAAACAAGGTCTTCTTTTTTTAACAGTAATTTTTTGGAGTCAAAATCCCAGTTTTGGGATCGATTTTAAACACCCTGAGCTTTCCTTGACCGTCAAGATTTGATCAAACCAATCTTAAAATCAACTCAAAACTATCAAGATTAGCCACTTAAATCCCTAATCAGCCCTCTAGATTAATTTTGGTTGTCGGATCATTACCTAGATGAATTTTCGTCGTTGGATCGTGTCAAATCTCCTTTGGAAACCTTAATTAGATCGAAATGAATATCAGCCATTGGATCTCCACTAACATCAACTACAGCCATTCGATCATGGAAAACTGTAGCCATAGACCACCATGGACCAGCCACGTCAAAGACCACAGCTAATCAGAAGCCGGCGTGCTAGAAAAAAAAACCAAAATGCCCCTATATGCCATGATAGAAATTATATGAACCTCTTAGAGGTCTAGGTTCTCCATGTGGTAGTCGTTGATTGGCCGTGCCTACTAAGCCGGCTGGTCTACGCCTATTCTATGGACCATCCAGTTGGTCCACCATGCATCGATCTTTTTTTTTTAACTTTTAGGCTTCATAACTTTTTCATTTTAGCTCTGATTTGAGTAAAATTTATTACGTTTGAACACATAAATTAAGCTCTTCGCACTGGTGAATTATTTTCTACAAATATCAATAAAAATATAAATTTATTAAATTAAATATTAATTATTATACTATTTTAATATTTTTATTTTATGAATTATGGTAATTATCACACTCTCCAACTTGAGTTTTACTCATCCATAGAAATATGTACCAACTTGTGAAAGTTTTTTTAGGTCATCTTAAAGTCAATTGATACTTGGTTAGAGATTTAAGAAATACATCATTGGATTATTAATTCTATCCCAAATGTGGTTAGTGAAACATTTAAAATTTAGAAGCTTTTTTTTACTTATGAAAGTTTTTTCAGATCATCCTAAAGTCAATTGATACTTGGTTAGAGATTTAAGAAATACATCATTGGATTATTAATTCTATCCCAAATAGTGGTTAAGTGAAGAATATAAAATTTAGAGCTTTTTTTTTATCAATTTTCCACCTTTATTTTTTAAATCCTCTTAGTATGACTAGAGATTTTTTTTTTTACAGTCAGTGGCATGTTTTCTAACCCTTAAGCTTTTATTGACCTTTATAGCGATACTTGTAGATTCCAAACTTTAGTTGGCTTTAGGGCATTAGGTGTAGAACATTCACCTTAAGGGCTACTGGCTCGAGTCAAATAGGCTATAGGTTAAAACTAATTATATAACAATCTTTCTTCACATTGTCCATTTTTTGATGCGAATATCATTGCTTACTTAGGCAACGAGACTCAGTTACTCGGTGGGAGACCAATGTTTAGAACTTGCATTTTATTTCTTTCTCTTTTTTTCATATATTATTATTTTTTTCAAACTTTTTCATAAATTTTTTTATAATAATTTTTTTTAATTCATACCCATATAAAATAGATTCTTCATTGAATATAGGCTGGAAAGAAGATTTTGAATTTACTTTAAAAATTTTATCTATTCTAGACCCTGACCATTTTATTGAAATTTTCTTAACTTTGGTCCTTAGTATTTTTAAAAATTTTTCTAGACATTATATCAATTAATGCCTGAAAACTTCAATCAGGATGAAAATTAGGTACATAAAACTTAATTATTCTCCATAACTTGAGGACTTTAAAAAAATTTTCATTTATCTATGTTAAATGATAAAAAATATCAAGAAAGAGTTCACCTGGCTTAATATGGGTTCCGGTCTTGTCTAGGTTTATTTGTTCGTTCATTCGCATTGGGTTTATAGTTTTTCCCCAACTTAGTTCTAAAAGAAAGTTAACTAAAAAAAAAATAATGGTTAATAAAAACTTGGATTGCCTTCCATAAGTGTTAAGTTTAACATTCTTCAGCTTAGACTTGCCAAAAATTAAATTCAAGAAATAGGTTTTGTAAAGGAACCATATCTTCTTTCTTAGATTCAGTTAGATAGTTCAGAATTGATTTTATTTTTGTCCTATTAACTTTAAAAGTTAACACCATTACTTTGGATTTTCAATTTCTTATGGTTTCATATGAGAAGACCTTTTTTAACAATATATGGTTCCAGTCCATCGAAATCATAATTTACTGAAAATAGGTGTAGCCTAAAATGTATATAACGAACATTTTTTGTCAGATGAAAAAGATTTTCTATTAATTACTTTGATCGTTGAAAAACCTTAGTTCTTTCTTCTATAAATTTTTGAATTTCATAGGACTTCCATTCCTAATTCTTCAATTTCATTTGATTCTATAATTTCTCAGATTTCCGACTGCATCTAAAGTTCATATTTTAGTTGTTTAATGGCCCACGTTGCCTTATGTTCCAGTTCTACTGGCAAGTGACATGCTTTACACAAAATAAGCCTATAATAGACATCCCCTAGTTGGTCTAAAAGCTGTGCGGTAAGCCCAAGTGCATTGAATAATTTCAAAGACCAATCTTTCTATTTTTGTGTTATTATCTTCTCTTAAAATTCCAAACTTGATTGTCGATTAGACTTTCAACTTGTCCACTTATTTGTGATGCATAGGTGATTGACGTCCAGGAATAATGTGTTGAAGTTTCGTAATTTCGAATCTATAAATTTCTTCAATTGAGTTTGGATGCATAGAGAAGAGTAACTCGAATTATATGACCACAGATAAGTGTGTATAACCTAAAAAACGAATATCTAAGTAGCATTCCTATAAGCACGTGTCGCCCAAATCGAGAGAGGACATTATCTTTGAGGGAAATTTGATAACAATCCTATATCATTGGTCTTGCATGGTATTGCCTCACCCATTTGCGATACATAATTCAATAGCTACTAAGATGTATTCATTCCAAAAGATTTTTTGGAAAAGGTCCATGAAGTCTATTTCCCCATACATCAAATATTTTAATAATTTAAAATTGAATTTCATAGGCATCATATCTTTCTTATGTGATTAGTCCTTATTTTGTTGGCACCATAACACACTTTTAACCAAAATTTATGGCATTCTCTAAATAGGTTAGGGCCTATTAAATCTCATTGAAGCACTTTAGCTGCAGTCTATTAGCACTGAAAGACCACCACAAGCTTGATTCATTGGTGCAAAAAAATAAAATGTCCTAACTTCATCTGGGATGCATCTCTTATGATTTGGTCAGGATATTATATTGAGATGATAATGGATCATCCCAAATAAAAATACTTGAGAAAAAATTTTATCTTATTCCTGAGTGGTCCAGTGCATTAAAAATTTGGTTCAGGTGGCTAAGATCACTATTGTTCAACATTACCAAGGTCTGAATATTACTGATAATAATTGTTCATTAAGAAGGACTCATTAACAGATCTTTCTTCAGTTGGTTTGCGATTGCTAGACGAAATAAGTGATCTATACTACATTTTAGTACCTTTCTTTATCCTTTAATTATAGATTCAAATTTTTGCAAAAGAAGGATCCATTTAATTAGGCGTTGCACTTAGCATCTTTTTTTGAAGAATGTGCATAATAGCTGAAGTGATCAGTATAGATAATTACATGATAACCCACTAAGTAGGATCTAAATTTCTCTAAAGCAAAATACCACGTGCTAAAAATTCTTTTTCAGTAGTGAGTTAATTAAGCTGTTGCTTTCATTTAAAGTCTTGTGTGCATTAATAGATTCACTCAAGGTAGCTATATCTATACTTTGACCTAGAATAGCCCCTATGGCATATTAGATGCATCGCATATGAGCTCAAAGATAAGTCCAAATAGGTGGATGAATAATTAAGGCTTGAATTAATTCTTCTTTAGACTTTCAAGTTACTCAAGACATTTTAGGTGTGGAAGTTAAATTTGGACATCTTTAGCTAACAAGTTAGTAATGGTTGAGACACTTTGCTAAAATTTTTGATTAAATCTTCTATAGAATCCGGCATTCCAAGAAAAGAATGAATTTTTTTACTAATCTAGGTGCTGAAGGTTTTCAATTAAATCTACTTGCTTTATCTTACTTCTATACCTTTTTCAATTTTTTTTGGGGGGGAAATTTATTATGATCCCCAAGGACTATGCCTTAACCATAAACTGCATTTTTTTCAATTCTAGAAGATGCTTTTCTACATCTTCTAAGGACTAGCTTAAGATTGATGAAGACAATCAGTGAAGAGTGGGATTCCAAAGATCGAAAAATCATCATTGAATTTCAGAAATCTTCTCAACTATTCTTGAGAAAATTACTAGGCATGCCACCTTTGAAAGTAGCTTGGCTGCATTACATAAGCCAAATAGCATGTTGCCTGTAGGCAAAGGTTCCATATGGAAGTAAGGTGTCTTTTCTGATCTCAAAGCTATTTTAATTCTTAGTTATATCCGAGTATCATTTCAAAAAGCTAAAAGTCATGCCCTGCTAGTCTTCTAACATTTTGGTCTATGAAGGCAGAGAAAATATCCTTTGAGATAGTTTGTATTTAATTTTCATTAGTCATGCGACCTTCATCCTGTTTGAACTCTTGTTGGGATCAATTCATTATATCTCGACCCAATAATCCTGACTTCTTTGCGTACACTTGTACTGGGACTTACCCATGAACTATTTAAGATGGTATATTATTCCATTCTCGAAGGAGTTTATTTCATTCTTTTACAACTTTTTTGATGCTGGGTTAATGTCTTCTTTTAGGGATCTCATTTTGGCTTTATTTCCTCTATATAAATGAATTTTATGTTGAACATAAGAAACTAATACCTTTTAAATCAGCCATGGTCCATCCAATGCTTCTTTATTATCCTTAGAATGGTCAATTAATTTCCTCTTGTATAGGGTCTAGTTTTTAAATAAATTACTGACAAGATTTTTGATTGACCTAAATATGCATATTTCAAGTGTTTGAGGAGTGTTTTTAATTCTATCTTGGATGTTTTCTCCACTAATGGTCTAGACAATGGTTTAACTAGAGGTTCCCATCTAAGTTTCGTATTGACTATGGCTAAATCATTGACCTCTTCAAATTCTTCATAGTTTCGATTCGTCCATAGTTTCATGTCAAATTGGTTTTCACTCAGGTCAATGGATTCATAAACATTGTCCTGTATTAAGTTGAGGTCGCTAACTTGATTTGTTTTAGACAAGATAAAAATATTTAGATCTATGGTCATATTACCAAAGAAAAGCTTCATCAGACCATTTCGATAATTGATTTGAGCATTGGCTGTGGCTAAAAATGGTTTACCTAATATAACTGGGATGTGGTCATTTGGATTTATTATAGGTTCAGTTTTTAAAATTATAAAGTCTACTAGATAGATGAAATCACCAATCTTAATTAATACATCCTCTACTATTCCTCTTGGAACTTTTAAGGACCGATCTACTAATTGTAAAGTCATTCCTATAGGCTTTAATTCTTCCAACTCTAGCTTTTCATAAATTGAATAAGATAGTATATTGACACTTATCCCAAGGTCTAATAGAGTCTTATTAATGAGGATTTTTTCTACGATGCAAGAAATAGTGGGAGATCCTGAATCTTTATATTTTACTGGCACATGGTTTGACAGGTATGAACTCACACTAGCTGCCAGGAAGGCTATCTTAGGTACATTGGTAGTCTTTTTTTTGGTACATAAATTCTTTAAAAATTTAGCATATGATGAAACTTGTTGGATCATATCTAACAAAGGAATATTTACTTTTACTTGCTTAAAGATCTCCAAAATTTTATCTAGTTGGGCAAAGTTTTGATTGGACTTAAGTCTATTAGGGAAGGGTGCTACAATCTTGGGTACTGGTTCAACTAATTTTGGTTCGGGCTCTGCTGGTGAATCAGGTTTTATTTCTTTAGGTTCTTCAAACTGGCCTTATTCAGATATAGGTTCATATGGTGGATCTTCTATTTCTTTTTCTGGTGCTTCAGATGTACCCACATGATTATCTATTTGCTTCCTAAATCTTAGGGTATGAATAGCATTTAATTGGTTAATCTGGGCTCCTTATTGGGGTTTTTGATTATTTTGGGTTCTAGGATTAGCCTCAGATTGACTTAGCAATCCACCCTTTTCTCTTTCACCAAGAGCTGTGGCTAACTGACCTAACTGTATTTCTAGACGAGCAATGGCTTGAGAGTGTGAATTTATAAGTTGGTTGATAAGATCATTTTGCAATTTCATCATGGCTTTCAAGGTTTTTTCTATTGAATTAAGCCTTTGATCAGTTGGATTGTTCAATGGTTGGTTGGGTCTTGAGTAAGATTGGTTGACAGTTGGTCTATTTGAATTTGATCCTTGGAGCCAAGAAAAATTAGATTGATGATTAATATTATCCGAATTAGTGTTTTATGATCAAGAAAAGTTTGGATGGTTTCTCCACCCTGGATTATAGGTTGATGCATATGGATCATTGGTAGATTTTTGATAGGCTACATTCACCTATGCATAATCATTATCAGTCTATTTCATCAACAAGGGACATTCCTCTATGACATAGTCTAGTGCACTACATCCATTGCACATGGAAGCGGACACTTGGTTTACATTGGCTGATCTATGTAATTCTAGGGCCTCAACTCTATGGGCTAGGTTTGCAAATTCAATTGGAGAAGTTTGGACATGGTACATCCCTCCTCTTTTTGATGTGGGCTTTTCTATTTCCTTAGTTGTCTTTCATTGTAGACTCCTTTTTGCTAGATCCTCTAAGAATTGTCAGGCCTCATTAGCTTTCTTATACATGAATTGGCCCTAGCACATTGACTCTAGCATAATTCTAGAATTTGACTCTAAATCTTCATAAAAAAATTTGGCACAATATCAAAATTTGTATCCTATGATGTGGGCATTGGCTTAAAAGGTTCTTAAAATGATCAAGACATTTTCAGAATGGCTCACCTTCTAATTGACAAAATTGATTAATTTCATTCCTTAATTTGGCTATTTTGTGATGTGGGAAGAATTTCCTCAAGAATATTTTAACAAAGCCATCCCATGTTGTGATTGAATGTTTAGGTAGACTATATAGCCATTTTTTAGCATTTTTCTTAAGGACAAAATTAATCAGCCTAAGTTTAATAGCGTCATCAGATAGTTGATGTATTTTCATAGTGTCACATACTTCCTCAAATTCTTTAATGAAAATATATGCATCCTAAATTTCAGCGAATTTAGGAAGCATGTTGATGATTTGAGGTTTAAATTCAAAATTGATTGCACCGATCTGGGATAATCGCATACAGGATGGTTGGGCTGAGCCCACTGGGTACCAAAGGTCCATTAGAGTCTGAGGTTCTTGATCCATAGTGGACTTAGAAATTTCATGGATTAGGGTAGGGTTTGAATCTACTCTTACTAATCGATCAGATTTTCTTTTCTAAGTTTTTATTTTTATTTTTTTAATTATTATATATTTTTTAATTAATTAATTAATTTTTAATATTTTTTAAAAAAAATTTAGAAAGATGAGAAAAAGGAAAGAAGAGGATTCTAAAGATGAGTCCTAAGAAGTCCTAAATCTAGAGATGAAAGAGAGAGGAGTGCTTTAATTAGGTTTAAATTTGGTGTTAATAGCAATCAAGTTAAGCAAATACGGACTCTCTATCCTAGGATTAACCTAGATCTAGACAACTCTTAACTATTCCAAGATCACCTTTGAACACTCTAAGCTCAAAATTGGCTAACTGATTCGGCTAGGTAAGTATAAGATATGGGAGGTTTTCTGCTTGTTGCTTTTTTTAGACATCAACTGAGTTGGACAGGTCAGTCAACGGAACCAATTAAAAACTACAATCTTTGACCCACTTGTCTTAGACACCAAATAATTAACTAATTCGAATCTGGTCTAACTCTAGAATTTTCTTATCCTAATGAGCTCAAGTATCCTTAAGGGCCAACGTCTAATTGATTTTAAATTAAAAGACTTAGATCAATACAATATGTAGGGTGGTGGTTTGTGGGCTAAGAAAGAATGATCAAATCTCCACCTTATCTTGTTTAATGGGTTATGCCCTAAAAGTATATTATGAATATGCGATGCAAATAAAAAAAAAAGGTATCCAAATATGTTAAAAATTAATTTTATACTAAGTTTTTGGTTTCACTAAATTAATTAAGTGTTATGAGTTATCAGTAATTTTTTAGGATTTATGGTTTTATATTTTTATAAGTATATTTTAGATTTTTTATTTATTTAGTTTTACAAAAAAGTAAATTTAAGTGATTAAGTTTGAAAAGTAGTAAATTAATCTAAATTATATAAAGCAAAAAAAATTAATTATGAAAGATAATAATTAACTAAATAAAATTAAAGAGCAATAAAAAGATTTTCTATTTTTATTATTTTTTTATTTCTTAAATTAATTAATTAATTTTTTAATTAATTAAAGTAATCATGCTACAATCCTCGACAATAATGTCAAAAATTTGACAGCTCATCGTTAGAGCATCAAATAAAGATTAAATTCAATTTTATTATTAAGTAGGACAATTGGTGAGTCGGATGTTAATTTTCTCAAGGATTGAAGACTGAGTTATGTTTAATTTAATTAAAAAAAAATTAATCTTAAAGTAAAAATTTAAATAAGTAAATTAAAGAGGATTGAATGAGATTTTAGTAAATTAAATAAAAAAAGTAAATAATCAATTAATTAAAATTTTAGAATTAATTAGAAGTATTCTGGAATTGCAAATCCATCTCTAATAGGATTATGGTAATTCTTTTGATGCAAAAATTGATATTTTCAAGAATTTAGTTATGATTATAATTTATTTTTCTAGAGCATGGACTATATCTCTTAATCATGATCCATCTCCATGAAATCATAAATTATTCAATACTTTAATTCTTAAAAATTAAGAATATAGTTTTTAATATTTTTTTTTAAATAAATTATTAAATTAAGTATGGACTGTATCTATCGATCACAATCCATCTCTATGAATATAATTTATTTAGATTGATAATAAGCATGCCATAGAGTCAAGATCCCATGCATAAAAATAAATTTCATTAAGAACTAGGTAGGAGAACATGTTTGCATAAAAAAAATTATAAAAATAAAGAAAAGGAAATTATAACCCTTGTTTGAAGACTTCATCTATTCTCCCAGAATTTAGCTTCTTAGCTACGCATGGCAGACGATCTGCTCGCTCCCAGCATCTTTAGAGCTCCTTTGATAGAAAATTGGAAGAAGAAAGAAGGAAGAAATAAGGAGGAGAAGGGAGAAAAAGAAAGAAGAAACTCTATTTTTCTCTATTTTTTTGGCTTAGAAGACTTGCACTTAGGCTATGGAAGTAAGAGTGCTTAAATAAAGAAGGAAACAAGAAATTCACAATAATTTTCGAAGTCAAAATCTGAGTCTGGATCAATTTTAAATATCCTGAAGCTTCCTGACCATCAAATCTTGATCAAACGATCCAAAATCAACTCAAAAACCATCAAGATTAGCCACTTAAACCCCTGATCAGGCCTCTGGATTAATTCTAACCATCAGATCATTGCCTGGATGAATTTCTGCCGTTGGATCATGCCAAATCTCCTCTGGAATCCTTAATCAGGTTGGAATAAATATAAGCCATTGGATCTCCACTGGCATCAACTACAGCCATCCGATCATGTAAAACTATAGCCGTAGACCTCCATGGATCGGCCACATCAAAGACTGAGAAGCCGGCATGCTAGAAAAAATGACCAAAATGCCCTTGTACGGCATGATAGAAATTCTATGAACCTCTTAGAGGTTTAGGTTTGCCACATGGCAGCCGCTGGCCCTGCCTACTGAGCAAGCCAGTCTGCACCTATTCCATGGACCGACTGGTCGTCCATCGTGCATCGATCTTTTTTTTTTATTTTTTTTATTTTAACTTTTAGGCTTCATAATATTTTCATTTTAGCTTCAATTTGAGTGAAATTTATTACATTAGAACCCATAAATCGAGCTCTTCACATTGGTAGACTTCTTTCCTACAAAATATCAATAAAAATATTAATTTTTTAAAATAAATTTTAATTATTATATTATTTTAATATTTTTATTTTATGAATTATGGTAATTATCAATAAAATATAATGTGAATGGATAAATAATCTAAATTTTATTAATATAAAATTAAATTATAAATTATATTCTAAAAAAATTTTATAAGTATTAGTCAATCTGGCTTCTAGGACATACATCTAATAAACTACCACTTGATTTGAAGTCAATTGGCTACAAATCTAAATTTTATTTTCTCAAGATGGACTTCAGTCTTTTGCTGGCTTAATTGCTTTGTTAGTGGGTTGGCCATGTTGTCCATGGAGTCAACTCTCTTCATCTCGACGTATTCTTTCTTGAGATAATCGTGGATGAGGTGGAACCATCGATCGATATACTTGGATTTTTGGTGAGACCTCGACTCCTTAATTAGGGCTATGACATCATTATTATTGCAATAGAGAGGGATGGCATCTGATAGCATTACTTCTAGCTCTATAATAAATTTCTTGAATCAGAATGCCTTCTTTGCACTTTTGATGCAGCGATGTATTCTACTTTCATGCTGGAGTTCGCTATGACAGTCTGCTTGAAACTCTTCTAACTCACAACACCACCATTACACAAAAAAATATTATCTGATGTTAACTTTCGATCATCAATATCAGACATAAAGTTTGAATCAGTATACCCCTGCACCCTTAATTCTTCATTTTCAAAAATCAAAAATATATCTTTAGTCCTTCTCAAGTACTTAAGGATATATTTCATAGAAGTCTAGTGCTCTTGCTCCGGATTTGACTGATATCTGCTTGTGACACTCATAGCATGGGCGATATCAGGTCATGGACAAAGCATGGCATACATAAGGCTCCCTATGGCCGAACATAAGGGATCTTACTCATACATTCCATCTCTTCCAATGTGTTGGGACATATTTTCTTGGAGAGATGAATGCTATGTCTAAAGAACAATAATCCCCTCTTGGAGTTTTTCATACTAAATCTTTTCAGCACCTCCTTAATGTACATCTTCTGTGATAATCCTAGCATCCTTCTAGATCTACCTCTATAAACCTTGATCTCCAAAATGAAGGATGTCTCTCCTAGGTTTTTCATAAAAAATTCTTTGGACAATCAAAGATTAATCGAGGTTAACATGAGAATGTCATTTCCAATCAGGAGGATGCACTACTACCAAAAAAAGCTACGGTAGTGGTTTCTAGATCTACCTTTATAAACCTTGATCCCCAAAATGAAGGATGTCTCTCCTAGGTTTTTAATAGAAAATTCTTTGGACAACCAAAGATTGATCAAGGTTAACATGAGAATGTCATTCCCAATCAGGAGGATGCACTATTACAAAAAAGGGCTATAGCAATGATTCGTAACTGCTGTCGTAGACCAAAAAATTACTGTCATAGGCTATGATAGTGGTTTTCTAACCGCTGCTACTACGGCCATCGTCGTAGCTCATAACAGTGGTTGTTGTAGTGGTTGTTAGAACCGCTGTCATAGATAGCCTATTGTAGTGATTTATAAATTATTGTAATAGATCGACCTATAGCAATGGTTATGTAACCACTGCCATAAGTTATCTATAGCAACAGTTACATAACCGCTGCCATAAATAATCTATAGCAGCGATTTCTTAACCACTGCCATAGGTCTAATATAGCAGTTGGCACCGTTTGCACCAGGAACCTATGGCAGCGATTGGTACGAATATGGCAGTGATTATAAAATCACTATCATAGATCTTGAATAATTAAAAAAATAATTTTTTTTTATTTTTTTATATATTTTATCTGATAAATATAGATATATAATATAAAAAAAATATAATAAATATAAAAATTATTCTAAAATGCTAAAATTTTATTATCAAATAAAATTTATTATAATATTTTTAAAAAAAATAAAATACATCAAAAATTTTCTAAATCTACATCATCGTCGTCACCGAAAGTTGAAGTCGGAGTTGGAGCTGAAGCCAGAGTCAGAGCTGGAGCTGGAATGTGGGCCAACATATCCTCGAAGCTCATGACTTCAAAATGCGTACTGAGCATCGACATCATGTCTCTTATGATGCCCTCTAAATGAGATGCACACTTCTCAGTTTGATCTACCCGCATCGCAGCATGATCTGCCCATGCCAACGCCTCCTCAAGCTCCTCCCGACTGATGATACTAAAAGTCTATGAGAAGATGCTCGCCTCAGACTAATAGCTCATCAGCATGTGTCCGAGCCTGCATCGGATCCTCCCAGAGTGCTCAGGCCCCAAGACTTGAAATAGATGGTCATGGGGTCCAGAGGTATCTAGGCCCTTGCGAGCGAGCACATCTAACTGATCCTGTAGTTATAAATTAAAATAAAATTTTATAAGAAATGCTATAATACTAATCATATATACTAATATATTTAATACTTATAAAAATATGTCTGATCGCGGCGATCATCGGTCTGCCCATCTTGTCCATATGGTTGGATCGAAAGATCTCGCTATGGCTGGGTATCACTCCATCTCTCATCAGCTATATCAAAGAACAAAATTATTAGAAAGATGATAAAAAGTATGAATTTAATTTATCTAGTAAGATTTAGAATTAATTACCTCTCTATGCACACAACTAGCCATAGACTCGCGGCCTAGAATGTGCGCATACTCCTGCGCTGCATGGTTCTCCCAGTTCTGACGGAAGATAGCCTAACAAGTATTCAAATAAATAATAAATATTTAAATAATATTTAAATAAAATTTTAAGTATATTGAAAAATTCAAAAGTTAAAAATTTTATCTCGAACTCCTAGCTCCTCCAGTGTCTAACCATCATCTCCTACTGACTCGAAGGACAGTCCTATATCCAAGGAACAAGCTCTTCCGGAGTGTCTCATCGATGCTCGAGCCATTTTCTATGGAGCTTGATCTTGTAACCTTGATACAACTCCTCAATCTTCTTCGGTCGGGCATCTCGAGCCCTCTCATGATCAAAGAAGTCGTACCTCCTCTATACAAATTTATCAAAAATCAATTACAAAATTATCCTAATCAAACATATAAATTGTAAACATATAAAATGCATAAATATAACTAAGATGTTCGTACTTATCCATATCTCCTTTCATACCTGATCCCTGATGGCAGCATCCATCAAACGCCAGTCTCTAGGCTCTATGGGAATGATGTCCGACCGCCTCACAAGAACTCCAAAAAAGGAATGCATCTCCCACGTGGTCTTCCCTACCGACCTTCCCTCCGCATCATAATAGACCATCACCTGATGCTGGCGGTTCCACATGTGTGCCATACATGTGCGATCGTGAAATATCCGATTGGATGATGCACCTACAATGCAAATACGTTATGTAAATATATAAGTATACAAATACTATATAAAAAATAAAGTTGTACTAATATAATAAAAATGTACACTCAGATGCCTACGATGGTAGAGGATCAGCTGTCGGTGGAGTAGATGCCGATGGTGGAGGTCCCTAAGTAGTCGATGCCGAGGTGGATGGAGTATGCTCTGACTACTCCTTGGATGTTGAACTGTGCGTAACCCGTCGAGGGCAGGGGTGAAAGCTAGATGGCATTTTGGTGCCATCGTGATCTGCAATGTTAATGAACATTAATCAATAAAACATCATGACATATCAAATTCTATTCGCTTGAAAGTCAAGCTAGCTCTATGCCTGAGACATCCAGATAGGGTCCTCCCCCAACCGGCTCGATCACTGTCCGATCCGGCTCAGCTGCGTATCCAAACTGGCTCGACTATGTGCCATCCCCTCGATCACTCCCTCTCTCAATCTCTCTCATCGACGATGATAGTGAGGCTGAACCCCTCCCTCCCAGCTTTTTCATCTCTCGATCTTCCTCTCTCCCTCTCTGGATCTTCCTCACCGGTGAGATCAGACCCCATCCCTCCCTCTCTCACTCTCTCGATCTCCCTCACTGGTAAGGTCGGACCCCATCCCTCCTAGTGATGCTGGCGAGGTCAGACCCCCTCCCTTCCTCTCTCGCTCTCTCAATCTTCCACTCTCTCTCTCTTGATCTCTCGATCTCCCACTCTCCCTCTCTTGATCTCCCTCGCCAGCGAGGTCGGACCCCCTCCCTCCCAATGATGGCGGCGAGGCTGGATCCCTCCCTTCCTCTCTCAAGTACAGACCCATTGGGTATTCGAATTTGGATTCGGTACCAGTAATTAAAATTGAATCCAAATTTGAATATCCAAATTTTGATCCGAATCCAATCCATATATAGATCTAGTTCACAGCCACTGATATGGCACGACCTAAGGCTACCACCACGGCATGACCCAAAAACTATGGCATGTAGATAATTATAATATTTATAATAAATATTTATAATATTTATTATAAATATTTTTTAAATTATTATAAATATATGTGATTAATAAATAATACTATAAAATTAAAATATATATATACCTACGGCTATAGAGAGGGGGTGCACCAAAAGCTCTAAGGGTCGCCAGTGACGATGCTAGAGGAGGACGATGGCACTAGAGGTAACCTACGAAATAAAAGTAAGATAGTGAGATAGAGAAGAGAGAAAAATAGGAAAAAGAGAGAGCAGGGGCAGCCGAGGATGGGGGTTAGGGGGACAGAGGCACAGTGATGAGAAGGCCGAAGGAGGTTTCGCACTCGATCGGGGGAGGGTCAAAATGGTGGTGGTGGTGGAGAGGTGGGATTTCGTGGGGGCCAAAGGAGGATGGAGGGGGCCTCGTCGGAAGGGGGTTTGGTTTCGCACCAGGGCCGAAGGAGGATAGAGTGTGGGAGAGTGGTTTCATGGGGGCCGATAGAGGGTTGAAGGTGGATGGGGGTTCGTCGGAGGGGGTTTCACACAGGGGGTTAAGGGAGGATCAGATGAGGGTTCGCTGGAGATCGAGGGAGGGTCGGATAGAGGGGCAGGGGTAGGGTTTCATGGGGGGCCGAGCGAGGGTGGAGGGGGGTTTGTTGGAGGGGGTTTCACGGGGGGTAGAGGGAGGGTCGGATAGAGGGGTAGGGGGGTCGGGTGGGGGGTGGCGGGTGGCGGAGAGGGGCGACCGAGGATGGGGGGTGAAGAGGGAGGAGAAAGGAGGGGCGGCACCGATCGAAGGGGAAGGATGGGTGACATCGGTCCGAGGGGGGACGAGAGGCGACACCAGTCAGGGGGAGGAGGGGTGACGTGGGCTGGGGGGAGGAGGAGCGACGTCGGTCGGGGAGGAAGGAGCCTCACTGATGACAAAGAGGAGGGGGCAGAGAGAGAGCGAGAGAGATCGAGCGCGTACAGAAGGAAAGAAAAAATTTAAAGATTTTTAACCTAACCTATGACAGCGGTTTTCAAACCACTGTCATAGATCTATGGTAGCAGTTATCCAAAACCACTGCCATAGATTTACAGCAGTGGTTCTATAACCGCTGCTATAGATCTATAACAGCGATTTTTGATAACTACTACCATAAATGAAAAATAATTTTTTTTTTATTTTTTTAAATATTATATAATTTTAAAATTTAATGTCCATCTTCATTATTCATTATCTAAATAATTATCATTAGAGTGTCATCGCAAAATATTGCCGCAATCCGATGGCCCTAGCTTTATCGATCAGAAAAATTTAATTTCGACGATCATGAATGATGATGTGATGATCTGATAGATAGAGATCTCCGATGGATCTAAATCCTTGCAATGATAATCTCGATGATATTTGTAGCATACTATCAAATTTTTACTTCAATCAAATATCATTATCATGGTTAATTTAGTATGTATTGATTTCGATCGTTAAATTAGAAACAAGCGATCAAAAGGTTAAACAGCATCTGCTTATGAGATAGTTTTTTAGTTAAATAATCTTTATTATAATTTTAAATATTTTATACGATGATAATAGTAAAATTTAAATTATTTTCATATAAACTATTCATGTTAAGCAGATATTGCAAAAGCATGAGCATAACAACCAGTGAAGTTTCAGAATGGTTATCAGAAGATGTATAGTTTTAGATCATTCTTTATCTCACAAGTTGAATTTTATAATCATCATCAAAAAAAATAATTAAAATAGTAGCCAAAATTATTTATAAAAAAAATTATCTCATAATCGGATACTGTTTGGTCCTTTGATCACTCGTCTATCATTTAACGATCGAAACTAACTTATACTAATTTGACCAAGATAACAATATCCGATTGAAGTGAAACTTTGACAGTACGCTACAAACATCACTGAGATCATCATTGCAGGTTTTTAAATCCATCAGAGGTGTCCATCTATCAGATCATTACATCATCATTCATGGTCGTCGAAATTAAATTTTTTTGATCGATAAAGCTAGGGCCATCAGATCGAGGCGATCTTTTGCGAAGACACTCTAATGATAATTATTTAGATAATGAATGATAAAAATGGACATTAAATTTTAAAATTATATAATATTTAAATATATATATATATATGGTAGCGGTTATAATTAATCGCTGCCATAAATCAGATTATAGCAGCGGTTCCTACTAACCGCTGCTATAAATCTGACATATGATAGCGGTTATAATGAACCGCTGCTATAGATCGATCTATGACTTATGACAGTGATTTTTTGTAATCGTTGCTATAGGTTCGACCTATGGCAGCGATTTTTTGTAACCGCTGCTATATATCGGACCTATAGCAGCGATTATAAAAACCGCTGTCATAGGTCCGACCTATAGCAGCAATTAACAAAAATCGCTATCGTAGAAGCTATGACAGCGGTTTCAAAAATCGCTACCATAGTAAGCACTGCAGTAGGCCATTTTTGTAGTAGTGAGTCATCCATGTATAGTATGAGAAAAGTGACAGTGCTTCCACTGACCTTCTTGAACATGCATGATTTCTCTTCATTTTTTATGAAATTAAATATTTTGATTGTATCATTAAAGGAAACATTCTATCTCCAAGATGCTTGCTTAAGTCCATAAATAAATGGACCTCTACAATTTGCAAACCTTATGATCATTATTATTAGAAGTGAAACTAAGCAGTTGTTTCATATAGATATCTTCTTCAAGATATCCATTCAAGAATATCATTTTTACATCTATTTATCATATTTTATGGTCAAAATATACTGCAATGGTAACCATTGTGCGAATGGACTTCGGCATGGCCATAGACGAGAAGGTATCCTAATGTCAATGCTTTCACACTGATATTACCCTTTTACCATGAGCCTAGTTTTAAAGATCTCTACCTTTCCATCTCTACCTATCTTTCTCTTGAAGATCTATTTACATCCAATAGGTATAATACCTTCAGATGAATCTACCAAGGTCCAGACTTGGTTTGAGTGCATTGAGTCAATTTCTGACTTCATTTTCTCTAACCATTTCTCAAAATCGATATATGATATCATCTCGTTATAAGTTTTAGGATCATCTCCATATACTTCTTTTTTCGTGAGGAACATTGTCTCTATATTCTTTGAGATAATTTTCAAGTACCTCTGAGAAGGATGAAAAATCCTATTAGACTTATGAGGTGGAGGAGGAAGTATGTGGATTGACTCTGACTGAACTAGTTCTTTAGGCTACATGGTTCGCTGCTCTTCAGAGACTCTCCTTGAGCCTAATATGTCTTTCCATGCCTTCATCTTGAATAAACTATTCTTTAAGAAAGACTATATGCTAACTCTCAACCATATTGTGGTCTTTCAGAAGATAAAAATAATATCCTAAAGACTCCTTAGGATATCCAATAAAATATGCTTTAAGAGACCTAGATTCTAACTTGTCTGCTTGTCGTCGTTTGACATAAGCTGGACAACCCTAAATTTTAAGATGTCTTAAACATAATTTCTTACCATACTATATCTTATACAGTATGGTTGGAACGATTTTAGATGGAACCTTATTCAGTACATAGACAATAATCAACAGGCTATGTTTCCAAAGAAAAACAAAAAGCTCTATGAAGCTCATCATAGAACGAACCATTTCTAATAAGATCCAATTTCTCCATTCTGAAATATTGTTGAGTTAAGGCATTCCAGGTAAAGTCCATTATGAGACGATGCCACGTTCCTTAAGATAATCGAAAAAAAATTTTACTAAGATATTTATCTCCTCATTTTGATCGACAATCTTAATGGATTTTCTAATTTGTTTTAACACTTTATGTCTGAATTCTTTAAACTTTTCAAAGGCCTCAGACTTATGATGCATAAGATACACATATCCATACCATAAAAAATCATTGGTAAAGATAATGAAGTAAAGAAAATCTTCTTTGGTCAACACATCAAATGGGTCGCATACATGTGAATGTACCAGAACAAGTAACTCTGTGGTCCTTTTTCCATATCCTATAAAGGATAGCTTGGTCATTTTTTCTTCAAGGCATGGTTCATAGATTAGATATGACTCGAATGTTGAAAAATGTATCCTAAAGCCAATTATCAGCCTATTGATGGTTGTGCTATTTTATAATTATAATTAATTTATTATTAAATAAAATATATTTTTGATATTTTCATCATAAAGTCAACATCTTCTAATGAACTCTATTATTGTGATGAAGTTCTTAGGAATATTTAGTTTTGATAAAGAGAGAATTTATCGATTAATCCTTAAACTATTCACGATCAAGTGATATGCTGTTAATTAGGATGATAGCGTTTATCGAGCATAGGTCGTTGTATGCCATATAGATTGGTTGTCCTCTTAACCGAGTGTGGAGACACTGGTATAGCATACAAGTGAGATGTATGGATACATCATCACTAAACATGATCAACTCTAAAGCATTCTGCTATCAAGAATTGCTCCAATAGAATATAGGTATAAGTATTCCTTAGATCTGAGATCACCATAGTGGCCTACAAGCAACTCATTGTGCTTTGGTACCAAATTAACTAAATTTCTAATTCAGTAATAAAAAGGTTTCTGGGCACAGTCAAGTACTCATGAAGTCAACAAGTGATCAAGATGGGATTGACCACTCCAAGAGTTGGAGAAGAATGCATCACTGTATTTCAATATAGCAAAAACCTTGGCCAGGATAATCCATAAGATGAATTTGGTATTTTAAAATATAATGTGGATGATCTAATCAATGTTGATAGTTAAACTTTGAGGTGTCCTATGAGCATTTTGGTCAAGAAGATGAATTATATAAAAATTATATCCACATGAGTTCTAAGGATATTATTCTACATATTCGACCTATCCGGTCGTCGGGTACCATTGCTAGATGGTCACTCTGATTGGTACAAAAATTTATTTCTATGCTATCAGCTTAGGTTCGAATCTATGGAGTCACACACATAAGAGTTCTTAATCTGATCATATGGTTGATTGATGATTAAGAATCATTATTAGGTCAAATAATCAATACGATTGATATTTGACCTAATGCAAGTGTTATAGAAGGATCGATTAGCAATTAGATAGCTAATTAACTTAATTTGATTAATCCAAAGAATTGAGATTAAGTCTAATTAAATATTATTTAATTAAATTTGGTTTGGGCTTGATTGAATTAAGTTCAATTGGTTTATTAGATGAGCCAATTGCAAAGAGGAATGAGTCCTAGTTCAATTAGGACTTGTATCAAACCAATTTTTAATTTGATTAAAAAATTAAATTTAAACTAAATCTAATTTAATTAGATTGTTAATTAGACTAAGATTTATTTTAATTAGATTTAATTAATTTTAATTTAATTTAGTTCAAAAATCATGTTTGACCAAGTCAAATTAGAAGTCCTAGTAAGACTAGAACTTCTCTCCTTGCACCACTTCGATTCTCACGCCACCCCATGCCCATTCCTTATTATTTGCATGAACTCTCCACATCCAAGGAGAGTCCACGTGCACCCCAAGTCCATCCCTTCTTTCTTACACGAAAAATTTAAGGTGGACCAAGTCAAAGAAGGAGTTTGAGTTGATTTAAATTCTATGAGATAGAATTTTAAGCAACTAAAACTCCTCCCTCTTTATGCCTCCCACACCCCTATTTTTTTGATGATTTTTTCATGACTTTTGAGAAAAGTTTTGTGTGACTAAACCTGGTGGTCCATGGTAGAAAAGGAGGGGGCGCCTAAGAGTTGGGTGCCCAAGTCTAGCCCAATTTGGAGATAACTTGACTAGGTATTTGACCTAGACAAGGATTCCTCCATATCTCTCAATATAAAAGATCTTTTGACCTAATTTTAATGCGGGATGAGTAATGAATCCTAAATCTAAGATGCATGCAATCCTATACTCATATCAGCATGAGGAATCACCATAAGCAATCAAAATTAAATAAACACAGAAACTATAGCAAGTACAAAAATTATGCAAAAATTATTTTATCAAGATTAAAATTAAACCAAGGAAGAAAACTCATCACGCACCATCAAAGTTCTATTCTAGTAAGATCGGAGGTCGTTAAGGAACTACCTCATTTTTTAGATTAGGGCTCTACTCCTAATGATTCCTAGATAGTTCAAACAAAAAAAAATAGATCCTTGTGCGACCAATAATGATTTGTTGGAACTTTCTCAAAGGAAAAACCTCACCTAGCATGAGATTTTGCACAATCTGGAGGAAGAGACTGATCTAGTAGGATTCGTAGGGTGTCACGGGGGTTCGACATCGAAGGAGATCGCCTCATCTTCAAATCTGGTTTGCAAGCCCATAGAAGAAATCCGATTGCTCTGGTTTTCTTTATCTTCAAGGAAAAGGCATTGATACTAGGGTAGGGATTAGAGGATATGGGAGAAGAGATAATGGAGGAGGGGAGGGAGGAAGAAGGAGAAGGAAGAGCATGGAGAATGGAGAGACGCACTAAGTTTTCTTATTTTCAAAAATAATCTGCATACAACCAAAAGACCGATGGAAATAAAAAGAGGGAGGATGCCCAACAAACTTCCTAACTTGCTCTGAAGATCATGCCTCAGGATGCATACATGAAGTAAATTCTTTTCTGGTGTACGTGAAATTTTGATAAGAAAAAGAAGGGGATGATACTCTTATGACTCAAACTCATAGAACCCAAATACATTAGATTCTACCACATGACTCATGACTCAAAATAACTCAATCGATTATCAAACCCAATACATAAGATTAGACCAAGTAGATAAATAATAATCAAACTAAATATAAATAAAATGTTGATGAAGGTGATGGACACAATCTACTGAAGCTCCCTAGATGAAGGTGGCGGCTATGACCGGCTAGTGCTCTCCAGATGAAGATGGCGGCTATGATCTGCTTTGATGAAGGTGATGTCCCCACCAATTTTTTTTTTGGATACTAGAAATTAGAGAGAGCACCTTGGGCATAGAGAGTCTAGGCATGGAAAGGCTTAGGCATGGGTTTTGTAGAGGCACCGATCAAGGTGTCTTGGTGAGAGAAATAAAGAAGAAGAAGAGGGTCTTCTTCTAGGGTTTTCTCCAAATCTTTGCCTCCATCTTTTTATGATTTTGAGAGAAGTCTCGGGTCCAAAATCTCCTTCCTCATCTTTTAAAAATTAGAGGGTCCAAAGTCTTGAAGAAGAAAGATCTAGATCAACCATCAAAGAAGGATCAGCACACTTCTAGCAAACTATGCTGGTTTTTGGCATCGGACTTCTGATCTACGTTTGAGAGCTCGTGTGGACAACCTCTAGAGGTCGGATGCATGTGCGGCTCAGAGCAACAATCTTAGGCCCAGATCAGCAAGTTAAGAAACTCAAATTTCAAATGTAAGGAAGACTTGATCTTCTTGTTACATATCTAGATTAGATCTAGAATAGTCTGCTATTGATATGATCAACATGTAGTTTTCTAGTATTTTAATTTTTGATTTAATAGAATGCTATAATCATGTAATAGGATCCTAGATCTAGAATTTTATGTTATTTTATTTATGAATTGATGTGATTAATTTATGTTTTCCGCTATATTTTTGAAAAAAATTTAAAAGCTAACCCTAGAACCCTAGATCAGTTTTCTTCAATTGATATCAGAGCGTAGGTTATTTTATTACATGATTAATACATGTTTAGATTATATTTTTAGATTAGATCTAATTTATAATCTAATATTTAAATCTAAAATTAAAAATCATGATCGCACAGACTGTAGGTTGTCCTGTTATAGGGTTTACCCTCTATAGTGAAAAGATTATCCTAGTATATTATGGATCTAAAAAATTAATCATAAAATTTTAGATCTAATCTAATAATTTTTTATAATAATTTTAATCTGATTTTAATCATGAATAAGTATTCAAATTAGATCTAAAATAATTTATGATTTTTATGTATTGTACATAGTTATAGATTAAAACCTACAACTAGTACTATTAGTAAAATGAGCCGACTCATTTTTGAAGTTAGTTGACCCATTTGATGAATAGTGCTAGATTGTAAAAGAACCTTTCAAAATTTTAAAAAATATTTTCAAAATGTTGAACCCCAACCCTCATTCCAAAAACTTAATTAAGAATTAAATATAATGAATTAGACTCTAGAATTATGAATTAAAGATCTTAAGTCATTGATCATAACATTGGATTATTGGGTTAGATGAATTAGGTCCATTAATTAGGTTAGACCTAAGGTTAGTTAAAGAATGGACTAAATTAGAGCAATTGATCAAATCTAATTAAATGTTGAATTAGATTAGGTCAAGGACTCTTTAGACTCAATTACAATAGTTGTAGTTGGTCAAGTTCATGCCTTTAATAAGGATCAAATAGACTTAATTCATGGCTACGCGGTCAAACCAAAATTACTAGGTTGATCTAATTAAAACTAATGAATCGAATGGTGTCTAAGATAAGTTTGGTAGTCCAGACTAGTGATTTATAATTAGGAGCTACTTGCATTGATTTCGATCTTTGACAAGTTAATGGCATATCCCTTCCACTGATCTTACTTACCTGGCTATCTTGATGAATTAGATTTTGATTAGATCACTTGGTGATTTGGGCTCATCCATGTTAATTAGGTAAATCAGTGTAATTGATTTAGGTACTCCTAATGCCAGCTTTAATTAGGTCCTTTATGATTTGACTTGATGAAGTTAGTGGAATGATCGAAATTGGCTGGTTCTCTTCTCTCTTCCTTAAAATTAATTAATTAAATCTTCTAAAATTATCAGATCCTTAAAAATAAAATAGTTATGGTGATAACTAGATCATAGCCTTTGATTAAGTGGATGATAATGGATCCATTAGTTGGATAATTATTGAAGGCCCAAAGGCCGTGCTTATCGACTAATGAAATTATCATTCATAATATGATTTCTTGACTACATCTCTCTAAATGATGGTTAGGTTGATCAACCAACTTAATCATTTATTGGTTAGATGGATTAAGTATGGTCATGTAATGGTTGGACCAAACTGGATCTTTTCAGTGGAGGCTAAAGCTTACTGATTAGAGATTGGGGTAAAATTAAATTACTAAAAATTATTTTAAAAAATAATTAATTATGAACCTATCCTTAGATGTAAATGGGTTGACCAACCAAAGTTTGGCTTATGTGCGATCTATATGGATTCTAGTATCCACTAAGAAATTAGGATAATTCCTCGAATTAAAGGTAGAGGCTATCAATTCAAATAAAATAATGAAAGAATCTTTTGATTAAAGTCTAAATCTTTAGGTTTAATAAATCAATTACTAATTAGACTTTGGTTTTCTTTGGTGCAGTTATGGCCATTTTTTTTCGCTCCAATCATTGTTAGATAATGATAAGTTAGTGGGATCCAACTTCGATAATTGGTACCGTAAGTTAAAGATTATCCTAGAGCATGGACAAATCTTGTACATGCTGACAGATCTGGCACCTAAGGATCCATCATCCAATGCACGTGGAGTAGTCAGAGATACGTATCAGAAGTGGCTCAATAATCGAACCATGGTATATTGTATCATGCTGGTAGTTGTGAGCAATGAGTTTAGTCATAGATTTGAGTCTGCTCAGCCAAAAGACATGATTCAAGTGTTGAACAAGTCTTTTGGCATATCTGATGATATTGAGAGGCATAAGACTAGTTGTGCCATCTTCAACATCAGGATGAGGGATGGAGCATCAATCACTGATCGTGTACTATACATGATCGAGTTGATGGAGTATTTGAGCAAGCTTGGATTTTTCTTGTATGAGTAGCTAGGGAAAAATGTGATTTTAAACTCATTGTCCAAATCTTATCTTTCATTCCTTACTCATTACAGAATGACAAAGCCTAAAGTTAACTATCATGGGTTACTGGGGTTACTTTAGAACTTTTAGAAGGATTACCAACTCCATAAGGAGTCGATGAACTTAGTGGGAGGGTCTTCTTCTGGTTCTCGATCTTTTAAGAAAGAAAAAAGAACAAGAAGAAGAAGAGTAAGAAGGTGCAAGTTCAGGCTAGGACATTTGTGCAAGGTCAGACCAAGAGAGTAAAGATTGATAAGAGTCAAGCTGAATGCTTCTTTCGTAAGAAGCAGGACACTGGAAGAAGAACTATCCTCAGTACATTACCTCCCTAGATCCAAACAGGCCAAGAAAGAAGCAAGTGATTGCTGGACAAGGTATTTATATGATAACTCCTTATAATTTTTTTATTTATGATATTATTGATTGGGTATTGGATACCGATAATCCTTACCCTATTTGTAATTTGTTGCAGAGATTGTAGGTCAGTAAGATATTTGAATAAGATGAGAGATTGCTGAACATTGGAGATAGAAGATCAGTTTCAGTTCTAGCATTAGAAATCTTGAAACTTATATTTGAATCTCATATCATTGTTCTTAGTGATTATCACTTTTAACCTAGTTTCATTTTGAATGTCATTTCTGTAGGCCTTTTGGTCAAAGACAATTATGAAATTTTAATAAAGAAAGAATTTTGTAATGTCATTATGCATGGTGTTACTATATTCTCTGAATATTTAAATAATGGTATATATATATTATCACAATCTGTTAATATAGTCTATTCTACTAGCAAGCACCCTAGATTAGATAGTGTGTCTGATATGTACTGGTGACACTATAAACTAGGTCATATCAATAAGAACAGGATAAATAGGTTAACTCAAGAGAGAATCCTCAAAGTCAATGATTGTAAATCACTTTCAACCTATGAGTCTTGTCTACTTGAAAAAATGACCAAGTCATCTTTTACTGAAAAAGATGAGAGAGCCACTAAGCTCTTAGGTCTAGTACATACTGATGTATGTGGATCTATAAGGACTAGTACTAAAGGTGGATATTTCTACTTCATCACTTTCATAGATGATCATCTAGATATGGATATATCTATCTAATGAAATATAAGCTAAATTTATTTAAAATATTCAAATAATTTTGAAGTGAAGAAGAAAAATAAACTAAAAAGAGTATTAAAACTCTTCAGTCTGATCAAGAAGGAAAATACCTTTCTAGTGAGTTTCTCACATATCTAGGAGAGAATGGGATTTTCTCTCAATGAACTCCTCCAGGAGCACCATAGCATAATGGTATGTTAGCAAGAATGAGTTGGACTTTGTTAGACATGGTCCGATCCATGATGAGTTTTGCTAGCTTGCTGGTATCCTTCTAAGAATATGCACTCGAATCGACTTGCTATCTTTTAAATAGGATTTCAAGTAAGTCTGTGATTAAAACTCCATATAAGATATGGATAGGACATAAGCCAACACTTTCACACCTCAGGGTCTTGGGCTGCCCGGCTTATGTGAAATGGTTAATCTTAGATAAACTTAAACTTAGATCTGATAAGTGCACATTCATAGGGTACCCCAAAGAATCAAAAGGATATATTTTCTACCATGTTGATGAACAAAAAGTATTCATTAGCCTTAAGGCAATCTTTTTGAAAAAAAAGTTTCTTAGTAAAAGAATTATTACCTCTAAGGTTGAACTTGACAAAATTCAACAGACAAAAAGATCGACACCTATAGTTGAACCTGAATTGGATTTGATTAGATCAAATTCGAAGCCTAATGTTCCTACACCATTAAGATGATCCGGTAGAGTATTGCATCAGCTAGATAGATACTATGATTTCTTGATCTGAATTAATGATCCCATCGAACTCAAATAATGAGGATCCAATCACTTATATAGATGCAATGTAGAGGTCTGATTCCAAAAAATTGCTTGAGGCCGTGAAATCCAAGATGGAGTCCATGAAGATCAATGATATATGGACATTGGTTGACCCATCCGAAGGAGTTAAATCCATTAGGTGTAAATGGGTCTTCAAAAGAAAGAGAGACGTAGACGAAAAGATAGAGATCTATAAAATATGTCTGATTGCCAAGGGATATCATCAACATTATGGTATTGACTATGATGAAATATTCTCTCCTGTGGCAATGCTTAAATCTATTCAGATAATGCTTACAATAGCTATCCATTTGAACTATGAGATCTAGCAGATAGATGTGAAGACAGCTTTTTTGAATGGAGAGTATGCTTCAAAGATCCATTTATGGATTGAAGCAAGCATCTTAGAGTTGGAACATTCATTTTAATAAGATGATCAAAATATATAGCTTCGTTAAGAACGAAGAAGAGCCCTGCATTTACAAATGGGTGAATGGTCTAGTAGTGGTATTTCTTGTCTTATATATAGATGACATTCTCCTAATCAAAAATGACATCTCCGTCCTGTAAGGAATAAAGATTTGATTGTCATCTAAGTTCTCCATGAAGGACTTGGATGAACTATCCTATATTCTAGGAATGAAGATCTATAGGGATAGATCTAAGAGGATGCTTGGATTATCCCAATCCACGTATATAGAAACTATGCTGAAGAGATTCAGCATGGAGAATTCTAAGAAAAGCTATCTTCTGATAGGCCATGAAATTTCTCTCTCTAAGAAAGATTGTCCGACAACTCCTGAAGAGAAAGCATATGAGTGGAGTCCTATATGCTTCGATAGTGGAATCTATCATACACACCATGACATGTATGAGACCAGATCTGGCATACTCACTAGAAGTAGTCAGTAGATACCAATCTAATTTAGGAGAAAATCACTGAAAAGTGGTTAAAGCCATCCTTAAGTATTTAAAAAATACTAAAAACCAATGGTTGGTTTATGACGAGTCAGATTTAAAACTTGAGAAGTTTACATACTTCAACTTTCAATCTAACCATGATGACAGCAAAAGCATATCAGGTTATGTCTTTATCCTAAATGATAGAGCCATCTGCTAGAAGAGTTCCACACAGCATACTGTGCCTGATTCTATTTGTGAAGTAGAGTACGTCATAGCATCAGATGCCATGAAGAAAGTTGTGGTTGAGAAAATTCATCATCGAGCTCAGAGTAGCATCCTTTTTTGATGATCCGATCCTACTCTACTACAACAGCACTGGTGCCATTGCTCAGACGAAGAAACTAAAAATACACTAGCGGATAAAGCACATACTGTGCCACTACCATCTAGTCTAAAAAATCATAAATCGAGATGATGTCGATCTTCAGAAGATTAATGGAAAGGAGAACCTGATCGATTCCTTCACTAAAGCCCTAATGATAAGGGAGTTCGACAACCACAAGTCAAAGATGAGTATTAGATACTTTATCGAATGGCTTTAGGATAAGTGGAAGTTATTGAAAAATGTCCTAAAGCTAATTATCAGCATATTGATGGTTGTACTATTTTATAATTATAATTAATTTATTATTAAATAAAATATATTTTTGATATTTTTATCATAAAGTCTACATCTTCTAATGAAATCCATTGCTGTGATGAAGTCCTTAGGGCTATTTAGTTTCGATAAAGAGAGGATTTATCGATTAGTTCTTAAACTATTTATGATCAAATGATACACTGTTAATTAGAACGACAGCATTTATCGAGCACAGATCGTTGTGTGTCACATAGGTTGGTTGTCTTCTTAATCAAAAAATATGAAAATACTGGTATGGCATACAAGTAAGATATATGGGTACATCGTCATGGAACAGGATCAATTTTAGAGCATTCTACTATCGAGAATTGCTCTGATGGGATATAAGTATAAGTGTCCCTTAGATCTAAGATCACCATAGTGACTTGCAAGCAACTCACTGTGCTTTGGTACTAGACTAACTAAATTTTTAATTTAATAATGAAAGGTTTTTAGGCACAATCAAGTACTCGTGAAGTCAGTGAGTGATCAAGATGGATTGACCACTCTAAGAGTTGGAGAAGAATGCATCACTGTATTTCAATATAGCAAAAATCTTGGCCGGAGTAATCCATAAGATGGATTTGATATTTTAAAATACAATGTGGATGATCTAATCAAGGTTGACAGTTAAACTCTGAGATGCCCTATAAGTATTTTGGTCAAGATGATGAATTAAATGAAAACTATATCCATATGGGTTCTAAGAATATTATTCTACACATTCGACCTATCCAGCCATCGGATATCATTGCTAGATCATTATTTTAGATTGATATAAAAATTTACTTTTATACTATTGACTTAGATTTGAACCTATGGGGTCACATGTATAAGAGTTCTTGATCTGATCGGATGGTTGATCGATGATTAAGAATCGTTATTAGGTCAAATAATCAATACGATTGATGTTTGACCTAATACAAGTGTTATAGAAGGATCGATTAGCAATTAGATTGCTAATTATCTTAATTTGATTAAGTAAAAAAATTAAAATTAAGTTTAATTAAATATAATTTAATTAGATTTGGTTTGGGCTTGATTGGATCAAGTTTAATTGATTCATTGGATGAGCCAATTGTAAGGTGGAATGAGTCCTAGTTCAATTAGGACTTATATCAACCCAATTTATAATTTGATTAGAAAATTAAATCAAAATTAAATTTAATTTAATATAATTTAATTAGATTCTTAATTATACTAATATTTATTCTAATTGGATTTAATTAATTTTGATTTAATTTGGTTCAAAAATCATGTTTGACCAAGTCAAATTAGAAATCCTAGTGAGACTAGGACTTCTCTCCTTGCGCCACATGGATTCTCATGCCACCCCATGCCCATTCCTTATTATTTGCATGAACTCTCCATGTCCTAAGAGAGTCCACATGTGCCCCAAGTCTCTCTCTTCTTTCTTACATGAAAAATTTAAGGCGGACCAATTAGTCAAAGGAGTTTGAGTTGATTAAATTCTATGAGATAGAATTTTAAGCAACTAAAACTCCTCCCTCTTTATGCCACCCACACCCTTGATTTTTTAATGATTTTTTCATGACTTTTGAGAGAGGTTTTGTATGAAAAAACTTGATGGTCCATGGTAGAAAAGAAGGAGGGGGCGCCCAAGAGTTTGGCGCCCCAAGTCTAGCCCAATTTGGAGATCACTTAACTAGGTATTTGACCTAGACAAGGATTCCTTCATATCTCTCAATATAAAAGATCTTTTGACGTAATTTCTTTTGGGATACCAGATATTAGAGAGAGCACCTTGAGCATAGAGAGGCTGGGTGTAGAGAGGCTTAGGCATGGGTTTTGTAGAGGCACCATTCAAGGTGTCTTGGTGAGAGAAATAAAGAAGAAGAAGAGGGTCTTCTTCTAGAGTTTTCTCCAAATCTTTTCCTCCATCTTTTTGTGATTTTGAGAGGAGTCTTAGGTCTGAAATATCCTTCATCATCTTCTAAAAATTAGAGAGTCCAAAGTCTCAAAGAAAAAAGATCCAGATCAACCATCAAAGAAGGATCAGCGCAGTTCTAGCAAACTATGTTGACTTCAAGTATCAGACTTCTGGACTATATTCGAGGGCTCGTGTGGGCAACCTATATAGGCCAGACGCATGTGTGGCATGGAGCAACAACCTCAAGCCTGGATCAGTGAGTTGAGAAACTCGAATTTCAAAGAAAAGCATGATTTGATCTTCCTGTTACATATCTAAATTAGATCTAGAATAGTGTGCTGTTGATATGATCAATATGTAGTTTTCTAATATTTTAATTTTTGATTTAATAGCATTCTATAATCATGTAATAGGATCCTAGATCTAAGATTTTATGTTATTTTATTCATGAATTGATGTGATTAATTCATCTTTTTTGCTGCATTTTTGAAAAATTTTCAAAAGCTAACCTTAGAATCCTAGATCGATTTCCTTCATCGAAAGCCAACAGACCTAACTATTTGGTTTTCTCCAATCTGTTAGTCCTATCTTCTCCAATGTGACCTAGCCTTAGGTGCCATAAGTACCTTTTATTAACACAATCTCGAGGATGTTTAGAACCTATGGCATTTACATTTTGCTCAACATAATTTATAGATACATTCACATGTAACTGAAAGAGACTGTTTATAAGAAAACTACTATCAACTTCATTATTTCCAAAATAAATGTCATGGTGATCTTTAAAGAAACTAATTACATAATCTTCTTAGTTAAGCAAGAGATAAAAATTAGATTCATGTTTGCAGTAGGTATAAAATAATAGTCTCCTAACGACAAAACATTCCCAGATGATAATCATAGAGGTATATTTTCATGACCACAGCAGCAACCTTTGCTCCATTACCAACACGTAGGATCATTTCACCATCCCTTAACTGATGAGAAATATGCAGGGTTTCATGCTTAAATTTTAAAATATTTTTGAAATAAATCATAGTGAAAGATGCAGATTAAACTATTTAATCTATAAAAGCATGTAATCAAATTACTAAACTCTACATCTAGGATCTATAACATGTCATAATGCATTCTTAAATCTAAAAATAAAAATTTTGGTATTGATCAAATCAATACCTTAGATCTAGAACAGTTCTATATCTAAATCCTAGATCGCATCTAAGTAAGAGAAGAGATCAAATCTTTTACCTTCTCATGGATTGAGAACTCTGTGGTTGATTTTCGTTGTTGCCTTTGGAGCCGCACATGCGTCTGGCCTCTATAGGTAATTCACACGTGGTTGTAACACAAATCGAAGGTTCATCGAATGAAAATTTGCTCGAAGTGCTAGCTTCTCATGGATCCCTCCTGATGGTTAACCAAAAATTATTCTTCAGATCTCTTGGACACTCTAAGGAATGAAGAATAAGAGAAGAAATAATAAAGAAATCCAACCCTTGGATCTCCCAAATATCAGAAAATAAAAGGGCTAAGAAAAGGCCTTAAGAGAAGACACATCTTCTTTTTTCAAGACATCAACCATTGATGTCCTGATTCGATCTTCATACCTGGACAACAGAAGACCTTCTCCTCTAGTATTTTCCACACATCCATATATCTTCCTCTCTAATTTTTCTCATAGGAAATCATACAAAAATGGAGAAGAAGGGCTTTCAAAGAAAATCCTAAGAGAAGACTTTCTTCTCTTCTTCTCCTCTCATCAGGACATGATGAAATCATGTCCAAAAGAGACCTCCATACCCCAACTCCTTGGAGCATTCATCCACCATGCCCCTTACCTCTTACTCTCTAATTGTTCAGTGATAAAAACATCTCAAAAGATTGTAAAAAAAGAGCCTTGAAAGAAAATCTAAGAGAATACATTCTTCTTTTCTTCTTTTTCTCTCAACCAGACATCAATGTTTGATGTCCTAAAGGAACCAAACCTCCAAGAATAAGGGTGCCTCAATCCCTCACGCCCCTCTCCTCTTTTTCCTCTCTATTTTTTGTGGAACTCCATGGAATATCATGCCATCTATTCTCAAAAGGGGGCATCATACAAAATAGGTAAGACTAGGTCAATTGACCTAGTCAAGGCAAATTCAAATGAGGAAGTTGAGGTGACAACTCTTGGACGCCTCCTCAATTTTCTACATGGAGAAACAAAAGAGAATGCCCAAAAGTAGAAAAAAAGGATGACAAAAAAATAGGTGGGCATGGAGAGAAAATCAGCACAAGAGAGAGAGAGAGAGAGAGGAATTTTGATTTCATGGGACTCTTTCTCATCTTGCCATGATTGACTAATTCAAACAAGATACCTAATACAAATTTTAATTCCCAAAAATATCTGATGTGGGGCATGGGGACCTCTCATTGGCATGAGAAATCTCATGCCAATAATGAAAAATATTGCATGGATTTTTCTATCTTGGCACAAGGGAAAGAGTGAGAGTTCCAGTCCAACTGGAACTCCTCTTGTTTGATTAGGTCAAAACTATTTTGAATCTAATTCAAAACTTATTTAAACTAGATTAAATATAACCTAATTATGATGATCCTAGTCCAACTAGAAGTCCAATTAAATCAAATTAAATCATATTTAATTTTGATTTAAATTCTAGCTTAATTAGGAATTAGGTGCACTCAAATCCTACTTTAACTAAAAATTATTTTTTTTACAATTGGCTTATCCAATAAATCAATTAAATTTAATCTAATTAAGTTTAAATTAATTCTAATTGAATTTAATTCAATTAGACTTGATCTTGATTCAATTGCTCAATTAAATTGAGCCAATTAGCAATCTAATTGCTAATTAATCCTCCTGCAATACTTGCATTAGGTCAAATATTAATCGCATTAATAGTTTGACCTTAGAACGATTTTTAATTATTGATTAACCATCTGATCAGGTTACAATCTCTAATATATGTGACTCCATAAGTTCGAACCTAAGCACAGAAATCAATTCCTGTACCAGTCAAAGTGGCCATCTAGCAATGATTCTCGATGTCCGAATAGATTGAATATATGCAAAGCAACATTCTTAGAACCCTGGCCTATGGTTATCGTATAATTCATCCTTTTGATCAATAATGCTTAAGATGGCTTTGAGTACGTTGTCAACACTCATACAAGTCATTTTTATTATGTCTCAAAACTTTGCAAATCTTGTGACTCGTCACGAGGATTATCCCGGCCTAGATTTTGCAAAATTGAAATACAATGAGACATTCTCTTCCTGAAACTAATCAGAAGTGGTCAATCCTATCTTGACTCACACACCAACTTCATAAGTACTTGATTGTACTTAAAAATCTTTCAAACCTATATTAAAAATACAGATAGTCCGGCACCAAAGTATAGTGAGTTGCTTGCAAGTCACCGTGGTGATCTCAGGTCGGAGGAATACTTATACCCATTGACCTTAGCTAGCTATTCTTGATAATAGAGTATTACATTGATCATGTTCAGTGTAGATATACTCCTACATCTTACCTAGATGCCATACCAGTATCTCGACACCATTTGGTTATGGGGATATTCAATATATATGGCATACAGCGACCTACATACGATAAGTTATCATCCTTGTTAATAACTTATCATTTGATCGTGAATAATTAAAAACCATCCAATAAATCCTCCTTTATCGATTGACTATGGTTCTAAAGACTTCATCATAATTTAGGAGTTCATTTAAAAAAGATAGAACTTTTATGATGAACTAGCTTAATAACTATTATTGTTAGATAATTCATATACATATTTTAATCATCTACAACTTAGATGATTGACTTTAAGACACATTTTTCAGCATTAGCTTTCTGCTATCCTCAAGACCCTGCAATGAAGTGCATTAGTGAGCACTAGATCTATAGTCCAGCACCCAACTGGATGCAGAAGAAATTATTAGATTTATTTCTATGATGAGCATACTTTCAGAAGATCCACCTTCCTTCTTATTCTTCAAGATTGCCAAGTAAGTCGAGCAGTTTCGCTTTCAGTAGCCGTCTATGTTACAATGAAAATACTTTTTTTTTATGCCCTTTTTCTTTGGAATTGCCTTTTTCTTCTTCTTCATGCCCTCTATTTTCTATTTCTTTGGGGCTTTTTTCTTCTCAATAAACTTTCTCTTGGAAGAAGTCCATTCGGCAACAAGCACAGAGCCTCTTGAACTCTTCAAGGTTCTCTTAATAGTGACCAGCATATTTAACAACTCGACCAAGATGCACTGGATCTTATTCATATGGAGTTTACTATAAACTATCCACATGAATCAATAAAGGACTGCAGAATGAGATCAATCTGCAAGTCCTTATCCATGGACATCCCAAGCTTCTCAAGCTTCTCTAGGTCCTTAATCATCATCAAACAGTGATCATGGACTAACTGCCCATCACGTATCTTCACTTTGAAGAGTCGCTTGAACACTTCATAGCAAGCTACAAGGCTCTCTCACCATACAACTTTTGTAGGTAAGCCAGAATTTGCCTAACAGTCTTCATGTCCTCATGTTGGCATTGCAATTCATTTGACATTAAGGCCAACACATAGCACTTGATCTTGTTGTCGTCATCTAACAATTTTTTATGAGATGCTCTCTGATCAGTGGTCGGATGTGCTGGAAGAGGGGAAAGATCCTAGTCAAGAACATAGCCTATCTTTTCATAACTCAAGATAATCTTTAAATTCCTAAGCCAATCCTTAAAGTTAGGTTTAGTTAACCTATTGGTCTCAAGAATTCTAGCTAGGAGATTAGAAGCAAACATTATTCTTGTAGAGAGTTAAAGTTTTTAGTTAGATTTTATAATTAACTTAATCAATTTATTTTAAAATTTTTATTTTAAAAATAAATTTGAGCTTCCACTATTTTTTCAAACCCTTACACTTTTTAATAGAGATACGAAAACCTCTACGATCAAAGGTTTCTAGTGGGTGCTGCGGTCTCACCAATTAGCTCACCACCTCATCTAATAGTTATTGATGATGAGTCAGCCGATGAGTGGACAACTCTTATCTAATAGTTTTCTAAATATGTTATAGGTAACTTTGGTCCCTAAGTCATGAAGGCTCACCATGCTTAGAATATTGTCCCACTTTTTAGTTAAGTCAGACCCACCATTTACACGAAATGGAGCCATCATTGAGACTCTCATCGTATCTAGAATATTAAGCCCAACCCTATCTCCACCTCACAACATCTCATGCCTAATAGCATGATTGTGTCTTTCCAATGCAATTGAACTATTATATCTAGGCGAGAACAATCAACCCCGGAAAGAGCCGGCATAACTATAATGGTGGAAGATCACAAGATTTAAAATTTTATAGGAAGATTTTATTTAGGTCTCATCCTTAATTAGTCATAATAGTTATGACTAACCTAGTGGCATGGGCTAGCTTAAGTTATAAGGCAACCTTATCAAAACATAATCATCCAAATTAGCCAAGTAAGTGAGATCGGTGGGAGGGTCTGCTAATGCTTATCTTAGACACCATCAAAATAGTCAAGTAAGCATACTGCCAATTAAAAATTATCAATCGAAATGCCAAACTTATCTTAGACACTAATTGATCAACCATAATTGATCCAATTAGCCTGTTGACCCAGGCTCGAATCATTGAGCCTAAATAGGTCTTGAGTTGATCGATAACATATGGTTGTTAATCGATCTAACCAAACTACATCTACATGGGTTGATCATGAGCACACTCGATCCCATCCTAATCAATATTTGATTTGGTTTGATTAACTGCTCAAACTAGAGCTAATTGAGCTACCCAGACCCTAGACCCATGTTTTATATAAAGCATTTTAGATCTTAAATTCTTGATTTTAAATCTATTAGATTCACGTCTTAATTCTCAATTAAGTACATTATGAACATGGGTTATGTTTAGATATCGAAACTATTTCTAATCTAAACAAAAAAATGCATCTCATACATAAAAATTCTATTCTCTGGCATGAGTCAACTTGCCCTAGAAGGAGTTGACTCATCACGTTGATTCGACTTGACTCAGAGACAAACAAAAAATCCATTGCTCGGCCTGTACTTTTGAGTCAGCTCATCTGCAAACCAAGCCAGCTCCATAGGGTCTCAAGCCGACTCTAACAACTTCGAGTTGACTCGCTAGGGCCTGGAGTCGACTCCAACAAGAACCGAGTCGACTCCTGCAATTGAGACAACAATAGATACTAAATTTTTTTTAGATGTTTAGCATCATAAAAATTTTAGTTTAGATATAAAATATTTTTCTAATCTAAAAAATTTTTATATGCATCAAAAATATCAAAAATTCTAAGATTTCAAGATCTAGGATTTTATAAAAAAATAAGTTTTTTCTTTCGTGGATCTTCTTCTCGAGACATCACAAGTGAAACCCCTACATGTCATAAGAGAACCCGTCGATGGGGCAAGAGAGGGACTTTAATCTCTACTTTCTCTTATGACTGAACAGCCATGATGATGCACTCGTTTCGAGTACTAGGCTACTAGGACATTAAATCTACATATCTCATGTGAAAGATTTGCATATCCAATATGCATATTAAGATCTAATCTTAAGCATGCTGATTAAATCTAAAACTCTCTTAGATCTATAAAAATTTTAGATCTCATCTGAAATTAAATCTAATTAGTTCTATTAATTCCAACAACTTGGCTCTAATACTAGTTGAAGGATTAGTTGTTGGATCGAATCGATCACAGTAAAAAGCAGTGGAATTTAAAACTTTTGACCGATCCAACAAGGAATGCATACATCTAATTAGAGGTAAATCAGCATATGAAATAAAAGAGTATGATAACTTTTATCACCTTCCGCAAGTAGAAGAATACCATAACTAATTCCATGGATGTGATGGGATTCATTTGCTATTAAGCCATGCAAGTGCCCAGCTTCTACAGGTATCCACTGGGATCAAACTTAGATCATCCTTCTTGTACCTTTTTGGATCCTTGATCAGTACCTGATCTTCTTTCTTGAGATCTCAACCCTTGAGATTAAACTTTTCTCTACTTGGCACAATAAAGACTTGGCCTAACACCTTAGGCCTATCAAATAATGACACCCAATAACTTTGGGCATGGGATAGGGAGGAAAGGAAGAGAAGGCATGGATAACAGGTAGAGATGAAAAATCTGATTTTTCTAACTTATTCTTAAACTCAAAAGTAGCCCTTTATATAGAGCCCTTTTGGAATCAAATCCAATCATGATTAAAAAGAACAATTGTTATCTTATAATAATATACTTTTTATTCTAATTTTCATCCTAAGAAAATCAGTCTAGATTGGAATCCAATCAAGATTAAAAGAACAATTGTTATCTCATAATAATATGCCTTTTATTCTAATTTTCTTTCCAAGAAAACCAATCCAGATTGGAATAAGATCAAATCCAAAAAGAAAAGCAGAGAAGGTGTCAACCTATGCCACCCCTCATACTTTTTTTATGGAAAGGCATGTGCTCTCTTATGCTCTCCACACTATCTCCATGTGGTATGCACCCATGGAGTTGCCAAAAAGGAAAGAGGCGTGTGCCTCTCTGGTTATCATCTAGAGGTGGCATGCGCCCTCCTCAATCCTTTTCTTTTAAAATAATACCATGTAGGAGATTCAAGGGAGAAAAGATTGAGTCAACTTTTGACTTGATCCAATCCTTTTAGGCATCCAATTAGGTTTCCACTAAACCAAAATGGATTAGTTAAGGATTAAGGCAATTGACTTAATCTAATCCTTATCTAATAAAGATTCAAGTATAAAGAAGAAAATGGGTTTAACCATGTACTAGTATGGTGCATCTAAATCCAATAGGATTTCATCAAATCCTAATCTAATTGAAACTTCACAATCTCAATTGGTCAATCTAAGATTGAATCCCTTAATGTGTGACCCCATAGGTTCAATTCTATCTCATAGTGAGATATACCATGATCTCCATCATATTATCATTGAAACTTCTTTCAATGGATTCGAATAATTTTAACTCACACCCAATAATGATCATCGATCTAGAATAATGCTTGTAGGCCCCATAATCCATCAGTGATATCTAGCAATATGTAGTGGTAATCCATTAGAACTAAAAAAAAATCTCAAGGTGCGATTGTCATGTGATTCGGTCCTTCTATCATAGATTCTAATAGGATCAAGGTGAAGGTTAACTCATCAAACCTCTAGCCTATCATATGATAGAATCAATCAATTTGAGTTTGATATGAAATTCAATAGAAACTTCTTTCTATCTTTCACACTGTCATGGCCATGGGCTTTAGAATTCAATCTCATGATCTTCATAGGACTACTCTTCTATTAAGATCGATAATGAACATACTGTAGCTAACACACACCTCATGGCTCTATATGACTAGGAGATCGAGTTATGGTGTAGTCAAACTATAGCACCCTCAAAATAAACTATCGATGCACCTCAAGTCAAAGAACTAGACACACAACCATAGCTATGAACATATCACTGATGAGAAGATAGATATCCTTGTGAATGTTTGAGATTGATCATGCTCAATACTCTTGCTCTTAATAAGCACTTATACTTTCACTCCGGTATCTCTATACCGTAGATTTAAGACTTATCTATCCGAAAAAAGTAATCATATATCAATCTTTCGGATTGATCATCATTTTCATGATGATCCTATAATCGAAAGCAATTTATGAGTTAACTATAATAACACATCTCAAATTCTCAACTCTTAAAAATATGTGTCATCATATCGATTAACTCAATGGATGATTTACAGATATAATAAAACATAATGTGAATGGATAAATAACCCAAATTTTATTAATATAAAAGTTAAATTATAAATTATGCCCTAAGAAAGCTTTACAAGTATCAGCCAATCTGGCTTGTAGGGCATACATCTAACAATATGAATTATGAAAAAATAAGAAACCTAATGTGAGTTATTTTAAAGTTTGGGATTGCATTGCTTATGTGTTAGGTACTGCTCATAAAAGACCGAAGCTTAGTTCTAAAAGTATTAAATCTATTTTTCTTGGTTATGCAATAAATAGTAAAGCACATAGATTTTTAAGTCTAAAGTCAAATACTTTATTTGAAGCAATTGATGCTAAATTTTTTGAATATTTGTCTATTAAAGATGCTAGTTCATTAGATTTAGATAAAGATTTTGCAAAATTAGGTATTTCAAATATAGAAAATTAATTTTTAAATGAACAAAATTTTCTCATAGAATTCTGAAATTTTAGAAGAAAATTCTTCCAAAAATTGGGAATTAGAATTAAGAAGCAAAAGGAAGAGAGTTGAAAAAGATTTAGGACCAAGAATGTATACTTATACATATCATTTAGAAGATGATCGTAAGAATCATAATGACGCTATATCTAGACCAGTTACACTTATATAGAAACGAGCAATGGATAATGAGATAAAATCTATAAAAAAAAATAATACACATTCTTTAACTAATCTTCCTCCTAATACTAAAACTATAGGTTGTAAGTGGATATTAAGAAAGAAATTGGAACCTGATGGTTCTATAGATAAGGCCAAATTGGTGGCCAAAGGATATAGTCAAAAAGAAGGGTTGGATTATTTTGAGTTCACCTATAAGTAGACTCATTACAATAAGAATAATGATGGCTATAGCTTCCATACATGATTGAAATATACACGAAATGGATGTAAATACAGTTTTTCTTAATGATAGTCTTGATGAGAAATTTATATTGATCAACTTGAAGGCTAAATTGAAATTGGTCAAGAAAACAAAGTTTATAAGCTAAATAAATCTTTGTATGGTCTTAAACGAGCACCTAGACATGGTATAAAAAATTCAAAGAAGTGGTTAAAAAATTATGTTTCAAAAATAAGAAAGTTAAAAATTGTATTTTTTCAAAAGTGATTGATGATGGTAAGGTAGTTATTACACTTTATGTAGATGATTTAATTATATTTGGTTCAAATTTAAAATTTATTGAAGAAATAAAAAGTTTTCTTAAATAAAGCTTTGATATTAAAAATATGGATCCAACGGATGTGATTTTGGGAATAAAAGTTATTTGACAAGATGATAAAATAATCTTGACCCAATCACATTACATTGAGAAAGTATTACATCATTTTAACTATTTTGATTGCAAACCTAGCAAGGTTCCTTTGAGTACCCAATCTTTAATGAAGAATGAAGGTGAACCCATTGAGCAAGAGAAATATGCTAGAATTATCGAATGTCTCATATATCTCATGAATTGTATAGGATCCGATATAGCATATGCTCTAGAAAAATTGAGGAGGTTCACTTCTAGTCTTAGTATAAATCACTGGAGAGAAACTAAAAGATTATTAAGTTACATAAAATATACTTTGCATTATAAACTATATTATGATGGTTCTTCACCTACGTTAGAATGATACTCTGACGCTGATTGGGCTTCAAGAAAATCTTATTCTAAATCCACTAGTGGGTGGATATTCAGCATAAGAGGTGGTGCAGTTACTTGCACATTCAAGAAACAAACTTGCATTGCTCTATCTTCAATAGAATTTGAGTATATTACCATGTCTTTAGCTGGTAAGAAAATAATATCAGTTAGGAGATTTTTAAGATAAATTCTTTTTATCAATGCTCCAATTCAATATATTACTATGTATTGTGATAATAAACCACAATATACATTGCTAAACATAATAAAATACCTAAGAAGACTAAGAATATTGCTATGACATATCATCATATTAGAAAAATGGTAAAAAAAGGTAAAGTAGCCGTGAAATATCTTTCAACTAAACTTATGTTGGCAGATTCATTTACTAAGCCATTGACTTAAGAAAAATTATTAAAAGCTTCGAGGGAGATGCAATTATTACCAATTAATTGAGGTCAACTAATTATAGCCTAATCCATATTTAAAAATTGGAGTTCAATGGAAATTTAATCAGTTAATACCTATTGAAATAACAATATGGTTACATTTCCGGTGCATGAATTTTTGAAACTAGTGCCTAAATTATAGTTTCAAAATAAAAAATTTCATCTCTACGTATGCATTGTTACTTCGCAACAAAGGTTGAACGGATAAGTTCTTAACAAAATCATAGCCACAGTAGAGTGAAAGAGGTTGCGAACACTCTTGATAGGATTTGCTATTGTAAGTGTAGAAGTCAGGATCACTTCTTATGAACTGTGGCAAAGTTCTAAAGCACTTACCAAGCTAGGATAAACACATGACCTATAACATGCAGCCTTAAAAGAACTAATGAACCTTTTGTGTAATGTGAACATATCTAAAATGTTATATGAGATCAAGGTTTTGTCGTCTCATTTACTTTAGATTTTGTTTAAACCATAGGTTCAAGAATATCCACCTATGCCTATGCAGTGTACAGATAGCTATTTAATTATTGCTTTATTTTATTTCCTTAGTTTTTTATTTTTTTTATTTTTAGAAAATGGTAGGGGATTGTTGTACTTTTCTTCAAAATAAAAAATTAGATATAGTTTTAGTGGGCAACAGCTCTTTGGTTTGAAATATCCCCAATGGATGTTTTTTTCCTCCAATGAAATTTTTTTTTTGATTTGTTTGCGGTGGCCCAGAGGATCACGTATGGGTGAAAATAGTCAATTTTGCTGGTCTCTTTGAATAATTATCAGATTCTTTTAAACCTAAAACTCTAAGAATTTTTTTCTTTGATCTCTCCTCCAAAAGAAAATGTGTTCTTCAAAAGACGTGTCTTTTGGATAATATTCTTTGCATTTTTATAAATCTGATATGGAAACGTGAGAGGTATCCATTCTTTCTAATTTTTATACTTTTATAGTATTATTTTAGCTATCGCCATAATTGGTTCATCTTCCCTTAAGTACATAGACTTAATGGGAGAAGATTAGAGTTGGGCACTGTATCCTAAAGGTAGATTTTCTAAGTTGTCATCTGCATATAGATTATGATCCCAGCAAGAAAAGCACTATCTTTAAGATAGTATCATAAATACACCTTGTCTATTTATTTTATTTCTTCACCAATCCCATAATGTCTTATATATATTTTTCCTTAAATCATGTTGCTAGTAGACCTGTAAGATTTTAACTAGTACTAGAGATGCTAAAGGATGAATGATCTACCAAATCACTCCAAACTGGATAGTTTGAGGGATGCCGAACTATATCGACGAATAGCACAAAGAAGCGAGAGAAGTGGAGAAGAGGAGAAGAAAGAAAAAAAAGAAAGGAAGAAAGAAAGGAAGAGAGAGAAGAGGAGAAGGAAAGAGAGAGAAAGGCTAGTGGTAGCCTGCCGAGGCCTTTGCAAGATGCGAGAAGAGAGAAAGAGAGAAAAATAGAGAGAAGAGGAGTAAGCGGAACAAGGCAGGAAGACCATTAAAGGGCCATCGGATGGCCACCATGGCTATCGAATGATTGCCGGCTTACTCATTTATCATGATTTTTAAAAAATATAATGAAATAGGAGCATCATTCCTATTTCAAATATGTAGTGACTGCGGAGCACAGTTAGGCCATCTAGTGGCCATGGTAGCCTCTCCACGGTTTTTCACTTTCTTCTTTTCTCTCCTTCCTTTATCTTTCTTTGCTCTCATTTTCTCTCACAAAGCTTGGGAGCCCTCTACGGTCCTCTTGTGGTGACCATCAGCATCGCTGCCAGCCTCCCATTCTCTCCCTCCCTCCCTCTTTCTCTTTCTTTTCTTCTCTGATTCATCCTCTCATTTCCATATCAGTTTCGGCTCGGTAGGTTCGGTATGAGGCGTACCAACTCAAACCGTCATGAAAGTTGATTATACGCCTCATACCATCATGAAATTTGATTTCTGAGTAGATGATCCTTGGCTGAAAGATTTTTTTTAATTTAAGATTGCCGAACCATGTAATATATTTTTCTAGCATCTCCGAGGCCCCAATCTCTGGAAAAAGGAAGGCATGGAAAGAAACTGCTGGGACTCTGGTATACTCAGGTGGGCGATAGATTTTACTGAGCTGATCACGACTTCAACCTTATCAACGCTTGAACTTTTGAACTTCCAAACCTTCAGAGCCAGAGGGCTTCAAAAGGCAAAAGAGAAAACCTTCCCATATGGAGCTGTCGCATAGATTTTCTTTTTCCCCTCTCCTTTTATTTTTTTTATCCTTTCTGAGGGGAAAATGCTGAAAAGTTCACCATTAATTAATAAAGAGAGAAGGAAAAAAAAAACAAAGAAGAAGAATGCATCAGAGGAGAGGAGGAGGGTACAAAGAGAAAACAACTCCAACCTTTACCATGAATACAAAGTCCTCTTGTTTAGAGTTTGAAGGAAAGAGATCGTTTAAAAAGAGAATGGTGCTTTGATCAAAACCACCTCAGAAATGGCTGGACTCCTATCTTGAGGATGGCGGCCACCCTGCCATTGGGAGCCTATCTAGTTCACCTAGATTGATGAGTGGCACCATCGCTGACAGTTCATCCCTTCCTGGCCAGAACCACTGTTTGGAGCTGTTGCATGGTTAACAAACAATTACTAGCTAATTTATGAAAGAAAAGGTAAACGTTTTGAGTGCTACCAAAGTCTCCTAATGCTCTAGTGGCTGGTCTCCACTATCACGTATTAGCTGCAAGTAAATTTCCCTTCCTTTCAAGACCTTTGCATCATAAAAACACATCGAACCCAAGTTCATAGTCCAGTTGATTAATTGTATCATGAACTGCAAGAAGTCATCGGACATGTTTAACCTGTTCAGCAGTCTCGCCCAGTTGCCATCTACAGGCTATTTTACTGGAGTACAGAACGTACACAAGATATTCTAGAGCTTCTAATTGTTGATTGCTAGATGAAATTGAAAATGCTTTCATTTCGCTTGCCTTTCTGGCACGGCAAAATGAGAGCCTAACCCAACTGCCAGGTGACGAGGGAAAGGACAAGTATATCCATCAAAGGTACAACCAGGGTGATAAAAACCCATAAGGCGCAAACAAAAAATGGAGAAGTACCCAAGCCGAGGCATTAGCAACATATATCGAGTGGATGACAGCCAAGTATGATACAGGTTAGGACCAAACCACTGGTGGAAACCATAGAAAGAACCAGGGTTACGTAGCGAGACAAGTTTCAGTCCCCGCATATCACATGAACTTCCAGTTAGAAAGAATACATGTAGCCCTACCAGAGACGGGAAAATAACAGCAGATGAAACTTGTCAAGCGAGATCCCATAAAGAACTTCCCCTCAACATCAGTCGATAGCCACAGAAAAAGCTTAAACCGAGTCATATGCAAAATAATTTTTCAGCATACCAGCAAAGGAACTCACAGGATACTGGAACCAGATCCTGTCGGTAGTATCTCGTTATAAACTTACAGATGTGAGAACCACAAAAAATAGCTTGTCTAGTGAAAACCAACTCATAAGGAAATCACCCATTGAAAATTAAATTCCTTTCCTCTACAAGATCATTTTACTTGAAAAAATAAAGAAAGAGAATAAAGGAAGCAAAACAGAAAGAAAGCCAGAGTGAGTGAGAACCCACATATAAACTGATCTTTATCCCCATACCATCAAGCATAGGATCTTGGGGAGAAAAAATGTAAATTTATCTTCCAAAAATATCTGCAACCATGTTCCCAATTAATTAGCAAGCATACAATTGCTTCCTCTATCAGCTAAGCCTGCAACAATAGGATCATAGGAAATAATCAGGTGTTCTACGAGTTACATCAGGTTCTCCTCTCCTGGGTGCTGGCTCAAACTGCAACCATAAATGCACTAGTTTAGAAGCTATGTCCAAAACATATTGCAAATAAGCACAGGACTGACATCAGAATAAGTCTCAAGAATTAGTAGACCAGTCAGACATTTATGGACATCAGAATGCAACCAATATTCCACAATATTAAGGGGAAAAAGTAGCAGAATCAATAAGAATCAGGATCAAGTAATATAAGTAGTTCAACTACAAATTGACTATTGAAAGATCTGACATCTGGTAAAGGTTGAACATTAGCCTGAAATGCAAAGTTCATCAGCCTTCAACCTGATCTTCAGTGCATGAATTAAAATATATTCCACCAAGAACTCTTAAGAGCGGCAACAAGAGTTATACATCAAAGCCCATATAACCATCTAATTTGGGAAATTTATAGACTTAATATCTCACTCTTCTTACCGTTGCTGTGATTTGCTACAAATCATTTCACCGCAGTTGATTTGGCAACAGGTCACAACCCTAAACAAGAGACAATTATCTCTTCTAGGTGGGATGTGAACATGCTATTCAAGGTAAAGAGAAGTGAATAGATGCATAGATCCCAACATCAACAACCCAACTCTTATATTCAATTTTGGCTTGACAATCAAGATATGGATCCATCAACATCTAAAAGAATTTCCTGTCTGGTTCTCAACCTGATGTTCATTCCTAGCATCTTCTGACAGGAGAGAAGCCAGCCATGAAAGTTGAAGATCAAGGGAATTACATAGTTCAAGCCCGTGCAATTAGTAAGAAACCCTGTAAATACTCTCATAAAACTCAGTAGAAAAGAAGATGAAGGCAAGTTCAATATAGGGAACCACTTTCAGTTATGAGGCACATACACAGTATAAGTCAGAGCCATATTGAACGACAACACTCTAGCCTAAAGTAAACCATATGGAGTAATTAATTTACGATTCCAAGAGATACCATATGATATATTGATAATATTGTGACTTGTATGGCATAAATACGACAATGAAACTACCTGGAACCTGCTAGTATTTGACTCCATAACAAGAGACCTCATGCATGAATCCAATGAAAAGAATCCTAAGTTGGTAAAATATAATCAAGCTGTCCTACCGAAAATAGGATCAGAAAAGAAATGCAGCATCAGCATGGAAACGACCTGCATGTTTAAAGTGGAGCCTAATAAGAAATTTAAAATACCCTCAAGGGCCTCGACTTATATGTTTGGTACTTAGAAAACAAGACAGATCATAATTTTCAATGACCACAAATAGGAAATAGGGTCAAAAATCCTGCTAACGTGTTGGGTAGCAGTTGTAATAACAATGAAATAAAAGTAATTGTCAATAGGCGATAGTCTTTAATTGAGTTGCCAGTGAATTTCAGGTTTCAGTCCAGACATTTAACAAGAATGTGTCCAATTGCATTCCATATGTGGGGAAGGGGAAAAAGAAAAAGAAAGGTGCAGAGGTATCTGAGATAACATTATGTGTTTTCAACAGTCAACCAGCTAATTAGAAAATGAAAGGCAAAATATATTAACTCAAATACAAGAAATAAATTGATATGATTGGACCCTGGTCTTTTTTTCCCCCCTTTTGTTTTAACAAACCCATCCATCTTTTGAAACCAAAGCAATAGGAAGAAAATGTACAGCATCCAAGATCATTATCACAAAAGGTGGCAGAGCAGGCCACCCACACAACCTGAATCCTCGAGCAAAATGCAACGAAAAAAAAGTCGGGCAATTTTGACACAATGAAGCACCAGGGCAGGTCTGAGCCAACATGTGCATCAACAAGCAACTGTCACATCAGCTACAAAACATGTGGACTACATGCCTTATGGAAAAGGGTGACCATGTTTTGGTGGCCAGGTTCTCATTTAATATTTATAGATTCAAAGCGTTTCTGCAGAATAACTGTTTTGGCCAAAACATGTTATGTGAAGGTAGCAAAAATAGTTCGCTTCAGATCTGGGTTTCAACACGAAGAGAGGTGCTTTAGCATGAAAGGAATGTCACAAGTATGAAACAAAACAAAATCATCTCAACGTGCTATTCTGAATGACCAAATAAACAAATAGCAATCCAAGCATTTAAACCAGCACCTAAGGCTTAATAGTCCTACATACTTAAATGAAGTTAATATTCAAGATTTTCTACTTTAATTCATTATTCAGAAAAAATGGATATCTAACATGAGGTGTTTAGTGCTTTAACGAATTAAGGAGCAATGAAGAAGTTAAGGAATTTCCCAGAAAACCAAAGACTGAAGGTAAACAAAGAACTCAATGTGCAAGAAGAGAAAGAAATAAGAAACGTACATAAAAAATAACAAAATCCACACAAAACTTGGAGAAAAGATTTATCAAACTATTGCCTACTTTGGAACAATGTAAAATCAAGAGTGCAAAATTAGACATTTTACCAAACTAAGTTCACATAAAATATCATTCAGATTTCAGAACATATAAAAGAACTAAGCACTTCATTGATGGAAATTATAGTATTCAAGGCATAATTTTAATGTCCCTCATCAAAGGTATAGGTACAAATTATGCACCTGGTACGAGCCTCATTATTTACCCTGCATATGCCTCTCTTAGTTTAGTCCCATCAGTCAGCCTCCAAACATTTTCATAGGGCTTCTCTTCAGAGACTAACAAAAGCCTTGAGAAGAAGCTTTCTAAATAATGCCAACAGCTAAATTGAGTTTTAGGACATATTTGTCCTTTTTTCCATGACATAATGAATTTTGAGAGGTTTTGAAAACCGGAGGTAGACAAATAACTGCTTATTTCAGTCATTTAGTGCTATTCCATCAGCTAGTTTGAATAGAATCTCTCAAATTTATCCCGATTTCTTATGCCTGTGCAGCGAATTCCCATTAAGAGGTATCTATTCTGCTTTCCTCAATGAATTACCTGAGATGCCTGTGCCCATAAGAAATCTCGGAGCCACCCATTAATAACCAGAAGCAACCATGTAATCTGCCTCTGTCCCACCAATTTGGGGCTGGCATCATGGATCTTAATTTGGCTGTACTAAATAACAACAGAAACAAACAATAACAATAATGTATAATAATAATTTTAGGATATGTTAAATAGCATAGCAGAATATGATAAATAACATAGTATATGTTGTAAACTTAAAATAATATTATAGCCAAGGTTCATAGTCTAGACCGCATCTTGGTACAAGACCAATATGGTACCATCGTACTTAACCACACCAATATACCCAAAAAAAAAAATTGTTTTCAACCTTTTAAGTTTTCTTTATATAGTTTTTTTTTGAGTGAACAATGGGGTTCTGTGAGTTTGTTTCTGATAGTAAAATTTAATACACTTTAATTTTTGGAATCTTAACAACTTTTTTTCCCTTTTTATATTAGTTTTTCCAAAAATATATTTCTAAATAAAAAAATAAAATAAACATCAAAAAAATCAAAAGGCTATACTATTGTAGTAGAAAGAAAATTGGCATGAATTTCCCACATTTTTTTCAATTTCTATCCGTTTCGGTGGTGTAGTATAAAGAAATAGACAAAGGAAGAAGGAACTACTTGGATTGGAATTCCTCCTCAACCTTCCACTCTCCCCCTCTCCTTTTACTTTCCTTCTCTCTTGCCTTGAAAGAGAGGGAGATAAGGGCATCGGACCCTTTCTCCCTGAAAATCGCCCAATTCCGAGCAACTCAACCTCATGAGGACCAATACACACTGGTTCAAGCACAAACCTATACTAAGACCACAAATCATCCCGGTTCGTTGTTGGTACAGTACAATACTAATTAACCAGGTGGTTCAATCTGGTATTGTAAATCTCGATAACAGCCCTGATGCAAGTATTGGAAAGTATATTTAATATTGTCATAATGTATATGCTTTTCTATTATGATAAAGGATATAGACAAACTTGAAATAACATCAAAAGCAAGTCCAAATAGTTCTTAGTGAATATATATTCATAAAGCCAAATCAATTTAGGGCAAGGCTTAATGCTTACAATTATGATTATGGTTATAAATATATTCTACATATTAATTAATAAAGCTCTATTACCATTATATCAGTATAAAATATGTGCATATGAATATATATTAACAAACCATAAAAATAAGAGTAATTATGGAATACACATAGGATGCCATGGAGCATATTAATTAAGTTTAATATAGTCAGTAACATATAATATATGTTACAGTAGATTACATGACTATAAAACACTAACTAGTTCCTGGTTGATGCCCCTAGAAATGTTCGCATATCCATCCTAGTAACATATTCATCTAGTGCTAACTCATGCAGTAGGCCATTGAACTTAGTCTTGTTGCTTGATCAGGTCTGAAGGGTAAACCTGTACTTTCAGAAGGAAAGCTCACTTCATTTAAGATTTTAGGAATATTCAACCTTGGTAACTAAATAAAAATTTAGCTGCTCCAACTAGAACATTCTCAACTAGACAACAATTTGAGCAAAATCTCTGCATAACAACTTAGAATAAATTATCTTGCTCCATTTTTTGTAATATTCTGCAACCTAACATGGTCCCATATGATAGACCTGAGGTCAAGGATTCAAGTCCTAGCGAGACATCGACATTGGGACAGGATACCATCCCATATGTTAGGACAGACCGTCCAACTAGCGTCCCAACATCCCGATCGGGACGTCTTGAGACATCCCCTATCCCAAGTATCGGGATGGGGCGGTATGGTGGCACATCCCGTTCTATGAAAAAATTGGGACAGCCCCATCCCACAAGATTTAAATTCTTGCTTAAGGTATAGGTATTGAGCAAGAGAGAAAAGGACACCAATTGCGCTAAAACTGATGTTCACGTTACAAAAGAAGCGACTTGAGGGTAATTATTTAGCCCTACACTCGTAATACTGTATTACTATTGTATTTGTTATAATAGTCAACATAGGGGATGAAAAGGAATCTTAAGCGCTATTGCCTAATATATGATCTCATAAAATTATCCCCAGCTTAGATTACCTGTTTCAAGATTATCATTTTTCTGAAGTTGTTTACAGTTGCTTCATACAAATTTTATGTATTTTAATGATTTATGAAATGAGATTTATCTTCAAAATGCTCTCCACCCACCCCATATATCTCTCTCTTATTTCCTCCCTTCTTTATTTTTTTTTCTGTTACAATCAACAAAATTTAAATCAAATCTAATTAAAAGGTTCAAAAGTCAGTGGATCCAAAATTCTGAGTCTTCCTTTATTTTATTTTGGACCAAAGGTTTCAAAAATAATCGTATCTGAAAATAAAATCAATCACAGGAGCTAGTCCTCTGAAGAAAAAAGACAAATACATCATTTATAAACTTGACTCAATACTTTCAAATTAGTCAAACAACTATTTTTCTGAAAACAAGTTTATGATGGCAGGTGCTTACATCTGCTAGCAACATTGACCAGGTTAGAGCCAAAATGTTGACAAGTGTTAATATCCATCATCCACACACATAATTTGAGGAGAAAAAAGGACTAAACGAAACAACCAGATGTATAGAGTGAGGGACAGGGATGGAAAGAGCAAGACCTGGATGAATGTGTGTCCTTTGCAGTCATCAACTTCCAAGATGGAGGCCATGTTCCCGCATCGGTAGCAATAGTTAGGTGCACTAAATATGGTTACAACCTTTTGTTCCTGTTCAATGAGAATAGGATAAGAATAAAATCTGACCTAAGAACAGCTAGCATAAAAGAACAAACTAAATGGAACAGATAGCATAAAAGAAAAAACTAAACAAAACAGTTAGCACAAAAGAAGAAACTAAACAAAACGAAGAACAAATACATACATGTCCCCAGTTATATCCCTCCATGACTAATTGATGAGCTCTAGCTATTAGTTTAAGGTTGTTGGTATGATTGAATTGCTCTGATATATCCTGACATTAACCAAATAGAATGAATGAAGACATGGATTAATTTCAAACATATATCATGAAAGATAAGAAGTCAGTAGTGTACTTGACCGAATGTATATCCAGCACCACGAGGAGAAATACCCCAACCACATCGGTCATCTGGATCAGACCATAGGAGATCGCACATTGCACCCTCATGAGGAACTTCTTGAACACGATCAAAGTTCCGTATACTGTCGAGAGTGTCGACATGTGGAGAAAGACCACCATGAAGGCAAAATATTTCTGATTCAACCTTAGGAAATGCAACAGTATAATTGTTTAGAGTGATGCTAATAGTCAATCTAAAGTCAACCACTGGCATATACAGAAGTTACAGCCAATCAAGCATTAAAAGCCGCAAGCTGGCTAGCCAATTTGACAAAGTCGAGATATAATTCTGAAAGACAGTTTTACCCCGTTAGAAACCAGTATGCTTCATAAATTTATCCCTTCTAGTCAAAAGATAATATTAAAAATGCAATCTGCTAACTAGAAGTCAAATCACCTAACGAAAATAGCCATTTTCTTGATGAATTTAGACAGGACAACAGCCAAGACAATAGTCTCATTTTTTAATTAATTTAAAAAATAATAAACTTTTTTAGCAGATTTCTAGAACAGACAAGCAAGAAACAAACTTAAACCAAACTTGTGGAATCAAAGGAATATCCTTCCACATAATCACAATATACACACACTGACACACATATATTATCTTCTTTTCATCCTGTGTTGAGCTTTAAAACAATATGATATTAGTCTCTTGCAAGATCTGATAGAATAAGACTGCTTGGCCAATAATGCAAAACTGGCTATCATACAGATACCATTATAAAGTCATCACCCACTATCTAGGTGTACACTCCTTTTCGATGTTGTGCTAAGAAAAATATGATAATAATCAAATACACATACAAGACAACAGCAAAAAGATCAAAAACTGATATACATAATAATATCAGAGTCCAAATCAGTATTTACATGAAACATCGGTTACAAGAATGAAATTAACATTTTTTAAACTCTTCATGCACAAAATGGTATCAAATTAATTGATGTAATATGATCAAAATCAACCTGCAGAACTATAGGTAGGTAACCAAAACATAACAAGTTCTTCTCTCCTCTTTGGCATCAAAATTTTTATGGTTATATGCTCCTATGTTGAACAAGCTTCAGCCAAAGCATCCAAAATTATGTCAAAACTGTGTTAAGACTGGAAATTAGTTAAGCTAATTTCTAGAGGGACAAACCTCAGACCTATCATAGCTTAGTTTTATTAAGCAGAAGTGACAAGGTGGAGATCTCCCGAAACATTTATAATAAACAGACCAGGGAAGGAGGCACGGCAGCTAGATTCCAAAGAAATTCTGAAGTGGGTGTAGCATCCTGGATAAAACATTCTATCCTCTAACCAAGGTTCGTCGTGTCGGTACCAGACCCCAAATCGATGAAATCTCACTATAATGTCAGTACGCAGTATGACTATATTGATATGGGATGGTTCGGCGTACCCATACGGTACAGTACATTGGAGTGGATTCCCATGCCACTACTGGAAAATGGGCATCTCAAGAAAAAACTAGAATAAAGGAACACTTAGGAAGCAGGTGCAATTTCCAAAGTGGATACACCATCCAAAGTAGAAGTTTTCAGCAGGAAGTCCCAAGCTTCATGCATAGCCATATTGCTACATCTGAACTTGAATAATTCAGCAAAAATTGTGGTCACTATCACCACTACAATTTCCAGATGAGAACAACATTTACGGCCAGTACTTCTACTTAATACTATGCAAAAGCTGGCCCAGCTAAAAATGAAACCATGATTTCCTGTGCTACTTACACCATTTGCTCTCAAACAATAGTTTCTACAAATTATCACCAAAAGAATAAAAGGCGAGAATATATCGCTCAACCCACAGCTGCAAAAGCAATGCCATGACAATTACCATTGCTATAAAATATTGCTGATAAAATAACAAGATAAGCATTTTTCCTTTTCAACAAAAATAAACTAATTCTCATGACATAATAATCCTTGAATTTTGAAACAATTACTATAGTGCAATTGCTTTGGTCTATGCCCAAAAATCATTTCCAATGAAAAGTAAATCATGAAAAAGCTATGATAATTTATAAGCTTGCCAACAGTGCAGAAGAATCATTATGGTACGGACCAGTATAATATTTAAACAATGGATGGATAGGATTCTTCAAATTACTGATCGTCATTTCCATGGCACAAAAAAGAATAATCACACAAGGACATAGTCTAAAATAAATCATTATGGAAAATCTAGAAAAATGAAGATATCATGCTGAGGAATGTCACCACAAGTTCAGAGCACGAACCAATGCTGTCAATGGAAAATAGTCAAAAAGATCAGTGAATGTCTTCCACACATTTGCATTACCATATCTGTCAAATAGGAAAACTGAGCATCAGTGCAACTTTAAAGGATCTATTGATCAGAAATAAAATCTAATAAAGAAGCATAACAGATCCACTCAATTAGAACCAGTACATATCAAGTAACTACTTTTGCTAGGAAATGATGAAACTTCCACTGCAGATTTCAAATACAACCAGACAGAAAAGCATAAAACATACTTAAACCAAGACACTACACCACTTTCTTCAACAAAATTAATAAAAGTAACTCAATGTGGAAAGCACAATAGTCACCATTTTGACCTAACCAATATGAATAATTTAACATCCTTTCCTACCATACTCCTATGATCCCAGACAGACTTATTGGGCTTGCTAGCAGACAAAGTTTTCTAACCATCCAGGTTGTCTGGCTCTCTCATAACTGTAAATTTAGCATCTTCCCTTTATTATTATGATTAGATATTTTGTTGATTAATCACTAAATGGGTTGATTTCAGTTTATTCCTAATGTTTTATAACAAGTACATATTCACAACCAAAGAATTACTTGCTCACCCACTCCCACAACAATAGGTTACAATGTTTAATTTTTAGAATATTGTAGACCAAAAATATATAATAGCTCTTATGCAACAAAGCATACACTATTTTATTGGGTAGGAGAGCTTGGAATGATTCACCACATGCTGATTAAAGGATGAGATATGTGCATCTTTGGTCCAAACAAATAGGAAAGGGAATGAATAATCCTGAGTGAATAAGGGCATGCTGAAGGTTAGCTTTATTAAGTTAAACCTAACTTGAACTTCTCGTGAAAGGCCCAATCATAGGGTGGCCACAAGAATGAGGGTCCTGTTGGTTTAACTGAGCCAACCTCAAGCAATTCAGGCACAGGTTGTTCAAGCAATTAGTGAGAACCACAAAAACATGTTCAACTCAAACTAATTGTGATCAGGAAATCTATATATAAATGCATAATTATGTATTTTATATATTTGTATATATCAAGCTAAACTGAGCAAGTTATGCGATACTCAAGATCCAAAGGAAACTATTTAAGCTCTGTCTCTGGCTTTGCACAAGTTCTTATAAAGTGAGAAATCAAACCAAACACAATCTACAAGAAGATTAAAACAATAATCATTTACAAATAGACAGCATATGACAATGATATATCTGTATATTTTATATATCAAACTAAATTAAGCAAAACACAAGCTACACAATTCTCAAACTTGGCAGGGAACTATTTTGAGCTCAGGTCTCAAACTAAAACTCAGTTCGTTAACTAATTGGACAAGCTCTTACCAAAAAACAACCAATCCGAAAACAATCTCAAACAATATAAAAAATAATACCCATTTAGAATAGATAACTTCATGCAAAAAAAAAGAAAAGAAAAGAAACAGAGAACTAATTAGGAAAAAAAGATTGACTTGCAATCAAAATTAATATGGCATCTGCTACATGTCATGCAGGGTAATTGGAAAAATGGTAAAGTAGGTGAATACATCATCAATCGGTAAAAGCTCAGATTGTACAAAAGTATGTTATCACTAGAATTAAAAGAAACTGCCAACAGTCTGTTTAGGCCGCACGGAGGTCAAACCAGAACTCACATCTGTTATTTTGTTGATCCACTTCATGATGTTCAGAATTACACAACTAATGTCACTTAAATTACAAATTAATCCTTGCTTTCAATAAGTCATGTGTAGACAAAGTTTGTAACTCATCTATGGCCACGAGACAGTGATCATGCTTGGACTTTTACAATCATGTTTGGCAAAAGTTAGCCATTGTTGACTAAACCCATGCATAGTTACCATAGTAGACCATGGCCCTGCTTGACCATGATTCACCATGTCACTTTCAACACTTTTAAAAAATCCCACCATGCAAAATATCAAACTAGATTTTTCACCTTTCTGGTACTGCATTTTCAAGAACTCTTCCACAGGACTTCCCATACATGCAACAATATCTATCTTAACGTTCACATCAGACATTCACCTAATGCCTCAAATGTACAACTAATCTAGTGAATAAATTAAGAAAGAAACTAATAATTGCAGCATATAATGATGTTTGAGGACATTCTGCCATATCAAGTTCACATACCAATAGGTAAAGAATAGTATACATGAAATCAAGATTAGTAAATAATAAACTACGCAAACAAGGAACTCACTTTCGTAAACACTCGTCATAGAATCCATAAACTTGTGTAATCTGTAATTTTATTAAAAACAAAATGATCATTAGTTCAACTTTTTCCAAATAGATACCAATTTTGAAATTATAATTAGTCAGTTACATTAACTTTATTTAATATTCAAAAAAATCAAAATGTAACTGAATCTAAATTACTTTAAAAAAACAATGTCAATAAGGTACCTGACGACTCTCGTGGTTTCCCCTAAGGATGGTAATGCGTTGAGGGTAACACACCTTCAGGGCCACCAAAAGCTAGCAATACGAGTCAATTTTATCAGCATGCATGCAAGTTATACCAAATTATAGGAGCCTAAACTAATAAAAATGCAATTTAATGACATATAAGACGATCGCAAGGAAACCAGGAAATATCATCATATTAATCCAACCAAGATATTATAAAATTTTCTAGCCTTATGCCTTCTATCCAGGGCTTTTTCTTCCAAACTTTCACTACTATTTAACTAGTCCACAAGTTGTTACAAGATGATTGCTTATCTGACTTAAATTGGAGCAACAATCAAAATAATGACCAACTGACATGCATGCTAGTCTATATTCTGAAGGGGGAAAAAAAAAATCAGAACCTTAAGTATTGCATGTATTACAACTGATACCAAGAGCATTCATCCAATATATGGTCCAGCTATCAACAAGAAAATGGGCTCCTCAACCAACAGCCTAATATATATATATATATATATAATCTATCTGCAAATGATGATTTAAATCACTGTAATCAAGAACTTAACAATCAATCAAAAGACAGAATACATGACGCAACACAAGGTTACAAATACTGGTACTACATCTTGCACCAGTTTTTTGCCAGAACAGCACAATACCAGGAACCGACATATGGTATGGGATTAAGTCCCATACTGAGGCACCATGCACCAGCACCATAAACTTGCCAAAACAGTACAGTACAATTCATACCATCCTGCTCCAGCGGTATTTTTAACTTTGATGCAACAACTTTGAGCATTTGAGATCTACAACAAGAGAGAAGATGATATTCTGGGCTCTGTTTATTTATCGAACTGCATATTGCCCCTTAGGTCCCATTGCACAAGTGATCATCTGAGCAATAACCATGTCCAATAGCCCATATTCAAGGTTATCACACATCAGTAAATTGCTCATCCTAGGTGTAAATTGCTAGAACCATCTGAAAGTACAAAAGTGATCTAGTCGATAAAAAAAGCAGAACATCTGAATTTTTTGTGATTGTTCTCGATTCATGAAGTTATAGTGTTTGCTACTCGATGGTTAAGGAGTTATAAATGGATAGATGATGCTGGAGCATCCAAGGAGTTTGCTTAGTTAGCTACTTTAATATGTTCTTCTGTTACTTTATTTTAGTTTATGGTCAGAAATTATGTCTCTAGTTATATTAAGTAGTTACATGACTAGCATGTGACTTTTAACGAGTTTGGATGGCTAAGATTAGATGGGGTTATTTGTCATCAAGTGTTGGGATTAGAGAGCTAATATAACCCTAGTATAAATAGTCCTCTAGAATCTAATTAAGCAGCTGTTCTTATTCTTGTTCAGAAGTTAGTGGTTTACAAACCCTAAAATCCATTATTCTTGTTTCTGATTCAATCTTGTTGAATTTTGCCCCCATTTTGCTGTCTACTTGCTGTACGCCAAAGTGGTATCAGAGCCAAAGGATCCTAAGGTTGCATTAGAATTTTGTTTATAAACCATGGTCGAATGTAGTAGAGGCCACGGAAGAGAAAATAAAGTCCGGCAAACAGAATGGCTGAGATGTGGTGCATGACTGAACCTTTACCACAAGCTGTATGAGCATTACAATGGCAGGAACATGTGGAAGCACATTTGGAAAATCTAAAAGGTGACCACAATCCCTTAGACATTCCGGAAGGTGGTCTTGAGGATGAAACTGATGATGAAGAAGATAAAAACACCTTTTATGGTGCTGGACCCATAAGTCATGTGACACATGGTGAATTGGAAGAGCAGTTAAGGCGTGTGCCTGATTTAAACAGTGGTGGAATCAAGATAGATGTTGATGTTTTTCTGGAAAGTTGCATACAGTTGATTATTTAGATCAGGAAGCTATCCCAGAGAAATTTTTTTTTAATGGAAACCAATGGCAAAAAAAATAGGAAGGTAATGTTTGTAAAGCTTAAATGGAAAGGCATTGCACTTTGATGGTGGAAGAGAGTTGAAGAGCGGCAAGCACAACAAGGCAAGCTAAAAACCTGCACTTGGAAACACATGAAAGCAAAGATGCGAAATCAATTTTTGCCAGCTGATTATGCAATGGAATTGCATAACAGATTTCATTTACTGAAGAAAAATAGTTTGTCAGTTGAGGAATATACTTCAAAGTTCAATAACCTTTCTATTAGATTTGATTTAAATGAGATTAATGAACAAATAACTTCCCACTACCTAGCTAGTTTGAATCAATCTGTAAAAGATAAGATGGGAGTAGTCTATTTATTTAATCTTGAAGATGCTCGAGAATATGCTTTAATGGCTAAAAAATGCATGGGGTGTTACAGCACAAGAAGACCAATGCATGGTAGGACTGATGGCAACTTACAAGGTAACATTAGTGCTATTCAGGGCTCTTACAATGATCAAACATCCCAGCAGAGTGGTCTAGGGTTGGCAAAATATGACCCGACCAACCAACCCGACCCGTCATAAACAGGTTTGGATTTAGGCTAAACGGATTTAGGTGATAAATAGATCAACCTATTTAACCCATTTAATATTTAAGTCGGATTTAGGTTTCAGATATCTAACCCATTTAATCCGCTTAATATTTAGGTTGAATTGAGTCAAATAACCTATTTAACCCATTTAAGAACTATTTAACCTGTTTAAAATTTGATTAACCTATTTCTGACTCATTTAACCCGACCTATTTAACCCATTTAACCCACTTAAACTAACTTAACCTGTTTAATAAATGGATTAAGTCGGTTGGATCGGGTTACCTATTCAATAAAAAGGTTGGGTTCAGGTTTGAATTTTTGATCTATTTAATAAACAAGTCAAATTTAGGTTGATGATTTTCTGACCCGACCCACATTGACCCGATCCGACCCAATTGCCACCCCTAGAGTGGTCAAGGGTATGTCACAGCCAACAAAGCAAGTGGGGGAAGCATAGCAAATATTGATAGGAGTGATAAAGGGAAGAATGTAGTGCAATATGGAGCACAAAACAATTATAGTACTTGTGCTTTTAAAGTTGGGAGCCGGTAACAAATTCAATGTTTTACTTGTGGTGAAAGCAGACACAACTCTTACGCTTGTCTACAATGGAGGGTGAACCTGGCTGAGTTTGAATAAGTAGAGGCTCTGGAACCTATTTATGATGCATATGTTGATGAGAATGAAGATGTTTATTCAATTCAAGGGGAGTCTTTAGTGATTTGAACAGTGATGACAACGATAGCAGAGAAGAAGGAGATTGGTGGCAATGTAGCATTTTCTAGACACACATTCTTTGTTGTGGCAAGAAGCATTCTCATCACTACAAATCAGATGGCTTAAAAGGAAAAATGAGATACCAGTTACATCCTGGTGTTTGGTGAAATTTACCATGGATGGTGATCTGGATAATGAAGCTTTGTGTGATATTGTGCCAATGGATGCTAGTCATATTCTTCCAGACAAACTGTGATTATATTATCATTACATCCATCATCATATTAAGCCTACTACTTATTCATTTTACAGAGGCAATAAGAAGTATACCTTGCATCAAGAAGTTAAAAGAAGCTGCTAGTTCTTCCATAGGCAGCAAGGTTAATGGATTTTCATCTGCTGAAAAAATTTGAAGCTGAGAGTAGAGAAATAGAAGTTATGCATGCTTTGGTCAGCAAATGTGAAGGGTGACCAAATTGGAAGCAATTGTTTAAAGAGTTTGAGGAGCTGGTTAGTAGTGATTTGCCATGGATTTACCATCAATGAGCACTCAACATGTCATTGATTTGGTTCCAAGAACATGTTTACCAAATCGACCTGCTAATCATGTCGCCTATGCAACGAGCTGAGATGCAAACACAGGTTGGCAAATTGCTTGCTCAAGGTTTGGTGCGTGAAAGTAAAAGCCCCTGCGCTTGTCCATCCTTATAGCTAAAAAGGATGGTTCTTGAAGAATGTGTGCAGACAACAAAATCACCATCAATTACCAATTTTCCATTCCTCCTCTAGAAGATTTGCTTGATCAGTTGGCTGGTTCGGGAGTATTTTCTGATTGATTTGAAAAGTGGTTATCTCCAAATCAAATTGAGGAGCAGGATGAATGGAAGATGGCATTCAAAACACCAAATGGGCTCTATGAGTGGTCAGTGATTGCCATTCGGCCTTTCTAATGCACCAAGCACATTTATGAGGGTTATGACTGAGGTAGCAAACTATTTCTTGAAATCATTAGTCACTTATTTTGATGACATTTTAATTTATAGTCAAACAAAAGAGGAGCATTTGATTCAGCTATGCCAAATTTTAGAGGTTGAAGAAATGCTATTTCTTGAGCAATGAAGTGGTGTTTCTAGGATTTGTTATTTCAGCAAATGGAAACCAGACCCTGGTAAAGTGTGCCCCATTATAGAGAGTCCAACTCCTCTAATCAATCAAAGAAATTTGAATTTTTCATGGGTTAGCCTCATTTTATGAGAGGTTCAGAATTTCAGCTCCATTATTAGTCCTGTTACTAAATGATTGAAGAGAACAGTTTTAAATTGTCGAATTCTGCAAAAAAAAAGCCTTTGAACAGATCAAAATCTTGATAATAGAAGCATCAGTTCTTGCACCACCAGATTTTGAATACTCGTTGGTTATGGAGTTTGATGCATTGCATGAGGGAATTGGGTCTGTTCTCAACCAACATGGAAGGATGGTGGAATTTTTTAGTGAAAAGCTATCTTATTCTAAACGATAGTAACCCACCTTTAACTTGAAGTTCTCTTATTTGGTGCGGGCTATTCATCATTGGCAACATTATTTGGCTTATCAGGAATTTGTGGTCTATTCAGACTATCGAGCATTGTGGTATTTGAATTCTAAGAACAAGCTTAGCGAACATCAGGCTAGGTGGAGTTCTTTTCTTGATGAGTTCAATTTTTCATTGAAATACAGAACTGGAGAGTTGGATATAGTGGCAGATACATTGAACAGGCGATCTTTACTCCTAACAATAATGAGTAATCAAATTACAGGCTTTGAAGAGATGAAAAATCAATATAAAACTGACCCATATTTCTGCCACATTGTAGATGTATTACAAGGGCCAGCAAAATCAGAAAAATTGTTATACAGGTTGATGATGGTTATTTGTTCAAGGATAATCAGTTATGCATTCCAGAGGGCTCTTTACGTGAACAAATTATTAGAGAACTTCATGGTAATGGCTTGGGAGGATATTTTGGCAAAGATAAGACAATCACTGTTATCAGCGAAGATGTATAAATATGTGGACAGACTGGTGCAAAAGTTATCAGCTTCCAAATTTGGCTAGGGGAGGTCACAAAGTACAATGTCATACACCCCTTTACCTGAACCAAAAGCCCCATGGATTCATTTGAGCATGATTTTGTCTTGGGACTTCCAATGACTGCAAAAGGAAACGACCCCATTTTTGTTGTGGTGGACCGATATTCAAAAATGGCAAACTTCATTCCATGTTTTAGGACTTCTGATGCTACACATATTGTTGAGTTGTTTTTCAGTGTAGCAAGGCTACATGGTGTTCCAGCTTCCATTGTTTCATATAGGGATGTCAAGCTTATGGGGCACTTTTGGAGAACCTTACGAAGGAAGCTAGGGACTCAACTACATATACAACCTTATGGAGGAAGCTAGAGACTCAACTAAGTATTCAAGCACATGCAATCCATAAACAAATGGTCAAACGGAAGCAATTAACTAGAGTTTAAGTAACATGTTGAGATGTCTTATTGGAAATAATGTGAGCACCTGAGAGGCAGGGATTTTGTTATACCTCAAGCTGAATTTGCCTACAACAATTTGACTAATAGAACCATGAAGAAGACACTCTTTGATGTAGCATATGCGCTTAAACCACAACTTGTGCTTCATTTAGTGCCGTTGCTGCAAGAAGCCCGACCAAGTGCTAATGGAGAGGCTTTTGCAGAACATATTCAGCGGATCCATGAGGAGGTAAGAGCAGCCTTAAAAGCCAATGATGAAGGTTATGTTGCTGCTGCCAATCAACATCGATGGGTCAAGGACGTTGAAGAGGGATATTTCCAAAAGGTACTTATTACAAATTTGAATCAAGAAATGGCCCATGTAAGGTGGTAAAAAAAATCAGTTCAAATGCTTATTTGATAAAGCTGCCACCTAATTTACAAATCCGCCCGATCTTTAATGATTTTGATTTATATTCTTTTAAGGGATCGATCGAGAAGTGGCTACAATAGCAGATCAGGTTCATCAGCTATCAACCATGCAGCTAGATGTTATTGAAGATGTGTTGGATGTCAAGTGAGGTCAAAGAGAGGCAACCAGTATAGACGATTTTTGGTAACATGGTTGGGCAAGCCAGCTAGTAAAACTACCTGGATTGTAAACGATGAGTTGAAGAAGGTTGATCCAAACATAAATACTGAAGCTGTCAAAGTTTTTACATCAAAGTCGAGTTTTTTTTCCAACCCAAGGAGACTGACAAAGGAGCATCAAAGTAGTTTGCTTAATTATCTACTTTTAATATGTTCTTTTGTTACATTGTTTCTAGTTATATTAAGTAGCCATGCAACTAGCATGTGTGTTTGGATGGCTAAGATTAGATGGGGTTATTTGTCATCAAGAGTTGGGATTACAGAGCTGTTGTAACCCTAGTATAAATAGTCTTCTAGACTCTAATTAAACAACCATCTTATTCTTGTTTAGAAGCTAGTGAACCCTAAAATCCATTATTCTTGTTCCTGTTTCAATCTTGCTGAACTTTAGCCCTTGTTTTGCTGTCTAATTGCTGTCTTTTACTTCCAGCACTACGCCAATAGACCCTATATTACATCTCTTCTTTATGAATGAGAAAATCCCAATATCATGTTGGTATAACTACATAATCTAACCTATGCAGATAAATTTGACACTTCCGATCTACCCCAACCTGTAGAGACTTGATCAATGGGCATTGCTAGCTAAAATTGGTCCCAAATCTTTGGGAATTGGTTCACTCAAAAAGCATATGGAAACCTTGCTGATTCTCAACTTCAACTGCAAAGCAACTATACTTTCCATGGGGCAAGCCGTTTTATGTTTCATTGTATCAAATGCTCATTTGACCAAGTCACAACTCTTTACTCGACGTCTAATGTTACTGTCATGTCGAGCTGCCTATCTTCTACAGCATTCTTTGTTCGTTCAGTTTAACTCTCTATGCAAGCTCTTGCTCGGATGGAATCTATCTATCCATTGTCACTTGGGCAAGGTGGTGGGTTTCAATTCCGATGGGAGTCAGCCCTCAAGAGGTGGGGTCAGCAAAGGGTAGAAGGTGCAGATTAGCCCCTCCTAATCTAGTAACAAGGTTGTCAGCTTTCCTAGGCAAGGCCAGATGATGAACCCCTTGTATAGTCTAGGCAGGTTCCTAGGCGCTTAGATGGCCACTTAGGGAGAAAAGTTCATCAAGCTTTTATCATGCCAACTTTTAAATTTGAATCATATGCTTATATGCATGTGCATAAGATTTCAAATACTGCTAGAACATGATGGTGTGAACAGTACCACAGCATTCCTGTAGGTTTCCAGCACGGGTACACAGTGTCCATATGGGACACAGTCCCATACTATGTGCCCTATACCTTGTACCTTGTGTCAGTACCCGATATTGTACTGTTCCAGCAAAAAATCAGGACAAAGTCTAGCACCAGTATTTGAAACCTTGAAAGCACACATACACTCTTTTTAAACCATATATAGGACCATGAAATATATGTCACAATTAAAAAGTCCAAAGACCAAGATTCACAAGGAAAGAAGTAAAAGCATTGATGCCGGTGCAACATCCAACCTTTGTGCAATCTTGATATCTGCAAATTCTTTCCTACACAATTATCATCATTACCATTTAAGATAACCACCACCAGTTCCTATTAAGAGCCACCCTCAACATTATTACAAGTTTCTGTTTGTTCTAACTTAGGTGCCTACATCCACCAACCCCACGAACGTGTGCACTCCCTCCCCTTTGTAGACCCCTCGTTGCAGGTTCACAAGAACCTCTCTGCCACTTGGCATAGCACCTAGATCATTGGTAAATTCATTGCCCAAACCACTTATTTAAGTTTCAGCACTAATCAACCTCGACACTTTGTACACATGCATTGTTATTTAATAAAATTTGCTCTTAAAGTCATCAAGGGAAAAGTTGATAACATTTTTAAACACAACTCTTAACTTCATCCACTTAACATTGGTTGTAATTAATAATTATACACACCATCACTAATTCTTTTGACTGTAAAAGATAAACCAAACACATTGTGGTATCCTTGACCCATTATCTTTAACTAGAGCCTCATTTTTTCAGAATTTTTTCCACCGAAGTTTCTTTCCATATTTTCCTTTTTTTTTTGATTCCACCAAATTCTTAGGCTCTTAACCTCTAAGGTTTTACTCATAATTCCAATGTATTAAGCCATCTTCTTAGGCTCTCATTATCTAAAACTAATATCAAGAGAAAGTAATGTAAGCCATGGTTCATCTTTGTGAATGTAATTGGTGAGGTCATCTCGAATTAGGCATGCTTGGTGGTATCCCAACCATGCTCACTTTTCACTAGTCCATTCATATATATCCTTAACACTTGTCACTACCCTAGTGAACAAGCAGAAAACAAGTCCAATATATCATTCATGCAAAGATTTCTTCCTCAATGCAATGTGAATTAGTTTTTCATTATGCAATTACGTGCTTTTGTCCAAGTTGGTACCATTCATTTTGCAATTACATGCTTTTGTCCAAGTTGGTAAACAATATTTGTAGACTACTTATTCTTCCTCCAAAAAATTCCATCAATTGCTAAAGCAAGAAGATGACACAGAATATATCATTGGCATGTTTATTCATTGTCGCTGTTCCAATAACATAACTCATGCTGACTCCAAGTCTGAATATAAAAGGTGGAGGTAGAATCTTAGGATTATAATCATACTGGTAAAGGACATTTGTAGAGTACTTATCCTTCAACAATTTCAATTGGCAAAGCAAGAAGATGGCACCCAAACCATGTTTGCATGAAACCAAATTCATTCTTTTTCATTGTTACAATAACATCACCCACGCAGATTCCTAGTCTGAATAAAAATGGTGGAGGTTCAACCTTAGGTTCAGAACCATTTAAGGAAAACTATAGGATGAATCTATCATTTCTATGTAAAAGAAGCAGGGGAGTGGGATTATAAAATGTAATGCATGGTGAATATCAAAATATTCAATCACTCATATTACCCAAAGAAAATATAGAAAGATTAAAAAAAGATACCGAATCATTAAATTTATTTCCTTAAAAGCAGAGGTTAGAGCTAATAAGGTCATCATAATCCAATACATGCTGTTGGACAAAAATTGTAAATGAAATGAACAATGCGCCAGTTAATGGAAAAAATAATGCTAAAGCAGAAATACATGAAAGCTTAGGCCAAGCTCTTACCGTAACAGTTTCAACAGAGTAATACCCACGATCTACATAATCTCCCATAAACAAGTAATTGGTATCCGGACACTAGCAAACAAAAATACTGCATTCATAAGATTCAATTTGGGAATTTCTGGATACAAAAGACGAAACAAACATACTCTGTTAAAACAACATGCAAGCTGTTTATGTGAGATCCAGTCCATTTGGGCCTTTGGCCCAAAATCCAAAAAAAAAGAAGGAAAAAAACAAAAAAACAAAAAAAAAAAAAAGGAAGAATGAAGAAGACTCCTGAAAGGAGTCTTCTTCCTCCTCTTCTTCTCCGATTCTACTAGGGAAAGTAGAGATCTAGGGCAACTAAAACCCTAGATCTCCTCTATAGAAAAAAAAAAGCCCCTTGCCCCTTAACTCTCATCCCAAGCAGTCAGCCATCTCCTCTCTTCTTTCTCCCTCTTTTCTCTCGTTAAAGCTACAGCCTCCTATACTCATGCCCGTCAAAAATTGGAGTCGAAATTGGAGTCAAAAACCTCACTGGAGCTTGAGGTAAGCCCCTTCCCCTCTTCCTCCCCTTCTTTCTGCAGCCTTAGGTGCCGTCGGCAGCCACCGAATTCGTCGAAAAAGCCCCATTGATGAACCCTTGTTTTCTTTTTTTTCTCTTTAATTTTTTGTCGGCCGATGATGCCGCCGGCCGTCCCTTGCTCCGCCATCGTCGGCCACCTATTGTCATGGCCTATTGCCGGTCCTCCGCCCCCCAGCCACCACGAACCTTTGGCAACAAAGCCCTCCCCTGTTCAGCCAAGAGAGAAAAGAAGAAAAGAAAAGAAAAGAAAACGAAAGAGAGAGACAAAGGATTTTCTCTTCCTCTCTCTCTCCTTCTCTCTCTAGGGCCTTACTCTTTTTCTCTTTAACCGCACCACGAACCCCAGGATGAACCTGAGATGAAAACAGGATGACCGGACATTGCTTTAAAATCTATACGGTTTATTGAATCACAATCCAGCCCTTATCAGAAATTCATAGTATCTGATCGTAGCTAACCCACATTGAGTTATCCTAACATGATTCTTGATGATCCTAATCATGATTGCCTCTTTTATCAAATACAGAGATTCTCTCTCCACTTTCTCTCTCTACTTTCTCTCTCCTCTCTACTTTCTCTCTCTAGAGACTTCAGTACCAAGTCATGCCTTCCTCTTTTAGGAACCCATATTGACTTGACAAGATGACTTTGAATCGATTTGATGCCCGGATGGCCTATCGAATTGATCACCTAATCAATCATCTTTTTTATTGTTATTTAATTTTATTGAATTTAATGAATGAAAATTGATTATGAATTAATATTTAAAATAGAATTATCTAATTCTTCTAATGAAGCCTAAAGATTTAGGATGATCGAGATAAATGGATCTTACGCTCCTTATTTATTTTAAAATTATCATGTTTTCCATACAAATAAACTGTTATTCATGAAATCATGTTTTTCATAAAATAAGGATCAACAAATGAGATATGAAAAAGCATATTTTATTATGATCATTGATTTCATAAATATGTTTTATGAAAATGACATGTTTTATAAAGCATGAATTTTAATGTTTTCCCATCTTTATATATATATATATTTTTAAAAAAAAAATAAAGATTTCAAAAACTCTCAGGTAGCTATGAATGAATCCCTATGGGAAGGTTGACACCTAGAGATAGCATCTATAAGAACCCAGGCCCTACCAATGAGTATAAAGTTGGCATACGAAACAAAAATTTGTCAATTAAGAACATTGGTCCTGTCACAGGTATAAAATGACCATAGCCCGAATATCTGTGAGCAATGTTTTGAAACATGACACGAATACCTAACAAAAATGATTTACAAATCATGTTTATGAAATTTCATGATTTATACATGCATAATTATTTTTATGACTTGCTTTATTATATGATATATGAAATGCTTTATTTTTATAATATCTATTATTTTCTAAATATTGCATTATCATGAAAAAACTTATGCTTGATCCGGTAAGGAGGCGTAGGTTTTACTTGCTGGGCTAGAGTAACTCATATCCTTTTTATTTTCTCTCTTTTACAAAGAAATAAGGTTAGGACCGACGAAGGATTCAGGCTTGGCGATCTACGTAGCAAGCTTGAAAATTTTGATAGCTGAACTTAGTTTATTGAATGATTATGAACTTGTAGTTGTTTATTTATAATTTTGAGACATGAGTTTGGTTTTGCTGATGGATTTAGATGCTCTAAACCAATCTTGGTTTAATTATTTAAGAAATGATGAAATTGAATCTTTGTTTGTATTTTAATTATGATGGATTTTTGCTGATTATGATTGATAGGCTTCATGTTATTAAAGACGGTACCGATCGGTAGCATAGATTTTATGAGCTAATGTAGTTCATATCGTTTTTATAAGGCTAGGACCGATGAATGATCCAAACTTGGCGATCTGCGTAGCAAGCTTGAAAATTTTGGTAGCTAAACTTAGTTTATTGGATGATTATGAACATGTAGTTGTTTATTTATGATTTTAAGACATGAGTTTGGTTTTGATTATGGATTTAGATGCTTTAAACCAATCTTGGTTTAATTATTTAAGGAATGATGGAATTGAATCTTTGTTTATATTTTAATTATGATAGACTTTTGCTGATTATGATTGATAGACTTAGTGTTATCGAGAGCGGTACCCCTCGGTAGCATGATCGTGCTATGTCCCGGATTTGGAGCATGATATTTTAAACCATTAATTAAGAAATATTAAATAGCAAAAAACAACTTGGCAAACACCAACTTAATACAATTATCAGCTTTATTAGCTAACTGCAATACTGATTAGTAAAGAATGGTCCCTCCAGCATTACAAGTCACTAAAATTAGATGTAAACAAGCTTAAGTGGCTTTTAAAGAATTAAAAGAAGAAACATCTGTTAGATATGTATGCCCTAGAAGCCAGAATTGGCTGATACTTGTAATACACTTCTAGGAACAAAATTATAATTTTGACTATAAATAATAAAATAGGTTATTTTCTATCACAAATATATATTTAGTATCTGTGATACATCCCTTGAGTTAATGGTAATGATAATTCTTATTTTCAAGAGTTGAAAATTTAAGACAAGAATTTTCATTTATTAACTCATAAAATGCTCCTGACCGTAGGATCATCATGAGGATGGTGATTGATCTGGAAGGTTGGTATACAATCGCTTCTTCATAGTAGATGAGTCTTGAGTCTACGGTGTAGAGACACCGGAGCGAAAGTACAGGTACTCGTTAGAGAACGGGGGCACTGAGCGTGACCACCTCGAGCAGTCAAAAAAAAATCTACCTTCTCATCGATGACTGACTCGAAGCTGCAGTGGTGTGTCTGGCTCTTTAACCTGAGGTGCATCGACAATTCACCTTGAGGATGTTATAGTTTGACTACACCATGACTCTGGTCTCCTAGCCATTCGGAACCCTGAGATGTATGTTGGCTATAGCATGTTCATTGTAGGAATTAGATTGTACCAGGAGAGAATCTATCTACCTCGGTGGATGAGGAGCAACCCTATGATGATCATGAGAATCAAGTCCATAAGCCCATGGCCATGACAGAGAGTGAAATAATAGAAAGAATTTCTATTAGGATTTTCACATCAGACTTGAATCGAATGATTTAATCATACGATAGAAATTAGGGTTTGACGAGTTTACCTTAACCCTAATCTGATCGGGGCTCAAGATAGAAGAACTTAATCATACAAGTAGCTGCACCGAGAGGTTCATTTTTAGTTTTGATGGGTTGCCACCTTATACTGCTAGGTGTCACTGGAGGATTTTGGGAGCAATTAGAATGATTTAGATGATCGATCATTCCAGTTGTCTGAATCAGAAGAGTTCTGATCCATCAAAAGAAGTTTCGATGATAGAGATCATGACATATCCCATTACCATATAGAACTGAACCTAACTAGATCACACAAACAAGGATTTGGATCTGGATATCATCAATTGGACTAACCCAGTACAATTGATTTGAATTAGATTCAATTAGGTTCAAGAAAATCGTGCTAGCACACGATTGAACCTAACTTTCTCCTTTTATTATCATTAAAAGTTGTCTCGACTGAGCCAAATGTGCTTGTGCTCACTCAGGTACCTTTACTTGGTCTGACTGAAGCTTGTCCAGGTCAGAAAAGGATTGTTTTAATTTATAAGATAAATTTGAGATAACACCTGTCATTTTCCGTCATCTGCTAATTCTTGTCCTTGATTTTGGTCAAACGTTGACCCTTGACCCTTGGACATCTGCCCATGTGCCATGCACTTATTGGAAAGCAGATAGGGGCTTATCTCCTTACTGGAATTTGGAAAGGAGGGGACACATGCCTAGGATGGCGTGCCCCCATGGATAGGGACGCCTGGAGTCCCATACAGATGGAACTCCAGGTTGCTTCTTGGATTCTACTTAGGTGACCCTTACCTATAGACTTTGACCAGTCTTAGGCGCCATCTAATGATGAATTAGTGGGGCTCTCATCTGATTGGATCAGGTAATGTCATTCCACCAATCAGATTTAAATCTGATTGTACGAAACAACGCGATTGGCCGGGATGATGTGGCACTGCATGGCGCAGCAAGATCTATAAATAAACCCTTTCTGCGCCCAACTTTCAGAGAGTTTCTCTTAGCCCACGCCCTAAGGTTGCCCCTCTCCCTCCACGCCATCTTCTAATCCTCTCTCTCCTCTCACGCCTAAGGAAAGTAGGACTTCAGTTTGGTGCAATCCAGGCAAGAAAAGGCTGACGAGAAAAGAAGGCAGCATTGCTGCAGAGACGACTGCTGATCTTCAGAAGAAGTTTTGAAAATCCTCCAAATCAGATCCAGATCTGATTTTTGGAGAGGTGATAAAGAAGATCTCCAGATCCAGTCCGAATGGATACCGATAGAGGCTAGACGCTTGCGTGGCTAAATTCAAAACCTCAGGCAATCAGGAGGATCATCAAAGGGTAATCGGATTACCCACGTCAAGATATAAATTAAATTAGATTTAATTTATTTTATTTTTATTTATTAGATCTATAAAATCATATCTGAAACATCTCAGATCTGATATGGATACTTGAGAGAAAATTTTGAAATATCTCTCTTGATCCGATCAAATCTGAACGAACCTGATCCGAGAAATCAGGATTTCCCCTTCAACTGGTATCAAAGCCAAGTTCAATAAAAATTATTTAGATCTGATTTTTAATTTATTTTGATCTAATAATTGATGATTTCAGATGTCACGAGATGTGATTAGATATGAAATCAGAAAAATTAAAATTAAATAATATAGATCTAAGTTCTACAATATGCATGACTAGTTGTAAAATAGAATAGTTCTATACATAGTTTTGCGTGATCATGATTTATTTTGATTAAATTATAATTTTAGATCTATTTATTTTCTGTTTTCTGATGATTATAAATGTTATAATAAGATCTGAAAAATAGAAAATAAAATTATTTAATTTTTAGATCATATAAGATATGATGATTGCATCTCTAAACTAGTTGTAGAATAGTTCTACATAGTTGTCTAGATTAGAATTTATTTTGATATGATCAATTTAAATCTGATTTTTCAGATAATTATGAGATAATTTAGATCTGAAAAGCATGCATGCATGATACATGAAATGTATACAAAACATGTATTAAGTTAGATCAAAATTTATATATGAGATATATGATGTAGATCTAACTAATTTTGTAGATTTATATTTCTAATTAAGGCGTTCCCCTTGGCCGTCCGATCATAAGAATAAAGTAGGATTTAAATACCCTCTCCTCCCATTCGATGGGATGTTCTTATGATGTGTAGGGTGCTGCGCGTTCGTCCTAAATCAGAAATCAAAAACTTACTTTTTGCAAAATCCTAGATCCTGAAATCTTAGGATTTTATTTACATATTTTATTTGTGAACCCTAACTTAATTAAGAATTAAGATTATAAAATATTAATTAGGTCTAAAATTGAGAATTTCAGATCTAAGACATATTCATAAATTTGGGTTCGGACTTGGGTAGCTCAATAAGATCTAAGCGGTTGATCAAACCGAATCAAGAGTTGGTTAGATGGGATCAACAGTGCTTAAATTGACCAGCCTAATAGGATTACATCTGGGTCAAGATCGAGTCACGTGAGTGATCGATCAAGCTAAGACCTAATTAGGCTCAGTGGTTAGTGTCTGGATTGTAGGCTAATCCGATTGATTCTGGCTCAACAATTTGGTGCCTAAGGTAAGCCTGGCAGATATGACCGACTGATTTTTAATTGGAAGCTACTCGACTCGAATGCGTTCTTATCGAGTTAATGGCATATCCCTTCCACCGGTCTCACTTACCTGGCCATGTTTGTTGGCTCAATTCTGATTTGAGGTGGTCAATAATCCGAACTAACCCATGCCACTAGGTTAGTCATAATGGTTATGACTATGTCAAGTCTAGTTTAATGAGACCTAAATCAAATATTCCTAAGAAAAGATTAAGTCTAAGGTCTTCTACCATTGTAGATGTGCGGGCCCTTTCCAGGGTTGATTGTTCTCGGCTGGTTACAGTGGCTCAGTTGCACCGGGAAGATGCAACCATGTCTATTAGGCATCGGATGCTACGGGCTGGAGGATGGATTGAGCTCAATATTCCGAATACAGTGAGAGACTCAATTAGAAATCCAATCTATGCAAATGGTAGGTCTGACTTAACTAAGGAGTGGATCAATATTCCAAGCACGGTGAGATTCATGAATTAGAGACCAAGTTTGGGTGCACCATGATTGGAGAATCATTGAATAAGAGTTGTTCACTCATTGGCTAACCCATCACCAATAACTGTTACGTGAGGTGATGAGTCAGTTGGTGAGACCGCACCACCCACTAGAAATCATTAATCATGAAGATTTTCGCATCTCTACAGAGAGTGTAGGAATCCGAGAAAATAATGGAAGCTAATTTGTTTAAAAATAAAATCTCTAAACAAATTGGTTAAGTCTTAATTACAATATCTAACTAGAAACTTTGACTCTCTATAGGAAAATGTCCGCACCCAATCCATTAGCACGAATCCTGGACACCCATAGACTGACCGGACCAAATTATAAGGATTGGCTCCGAAACTTCAAAATCGTTTTGGGTTCCGAGAAGTTAACTCATGTATTGGACCAGAACCCTCCCACCTTAGCAGCCCGTCCATCCGTTGAACAAAGAGCGTCTTTGGATAAGTGGACAAACAAAAATAACAAGGCCAGATATTACATGTTGGGCTCGATGTTTGATGAATTTCAGTGCCAACATGAAGATATCAGGACTGCTCGTCAAATGTTGGCTCACCTACAAGAGATGTTTGATGAACAGAGTCGCGCAGCCAAGTATCAAGTCACTAAACGACTTTTCAAGGCTAAGATGCGTGATGACAGTCAGTCCAAGATCATTGTCTGATGATAATCAAGGATTTGGAAGAGTTTGAGAAGCTCGGAGTGAGGCTGGACTTGGATCTACAGAATGATATAATTCTGCAATCTTTGACTGATGCATATGGGCAGTTCATCATGAACTACCATATGCATAAACTTCAAAATTCCTTGGCCGAACTTATGAACATGCTGATTACCGCTGAGCTTTCTATGAAAGATTCTAAAGGCTCAGTGCTTGCTATGGAACAGACTTCTTCCAAGAGAGTCTTTGGAAAGAAGAAGAAGTCTGTGAAAAAGCAGAAGATGGAAGGAGGAAAGAAGAAAAAAGCAGAGCTAAAAAAGAAGGCCGCTGACAAAGGAAAGTGTTTCCATTGCAACAATGACGACCACTGGAAGCGAAACTGCCCTACTTACCTGGCCATCCTAAAGAAGGAGGCAGGTCCTTCTGGAGGTATGCTCGTTATTGAGTCTAACCTTACGATTTCTTCTGCATCCAGTTGGGTGCTTGACTCTGGTTCTAGTGCTCACTTATGCACTTCTATGCAGGATCTTGAGGATAGCAGGAGGCTGAGGGATGGTGAAATGATCCTGCGTGTCGGAAATGGAGCAAGAGTTGTTGCCGTGGCCGTGGGAACATACCCTCTTCGACTACCATCTGGTTTAGACTTAGTGTTAAAAGACTGTTATTATATGCCTGCAGCAAGCAGGAATTTGATTTCTGTTTCTTGCCTTACATTAGAAGGCTATGTAATTAGTTTTCTTAAGGACCATTGTAACATTCTTTATAAAAGAAATAAAATTGCAAGTGGTTTCCTTATTAACGGTCTTTATCAGTTACATGTTGATGTATCTATTTTTAATATCGAGCAAAATGTGAATACCATGAAACGACCTAGGGATAGTCCAAACGATAGGTATCTATGGCATTAAGACTAGATCGCATAGCAGAAAATAGGATTAACAAATTGGAGAAAATCGGGCTATTGAGTCCGTTGACTTCCGAGTCATATCTAATTTGTGAATCTTATCTTCATGGCAAAATGACTAAGCTCCGTTTTGTAGGACATGGGGAAAGGGTCACGAATCTTCTTGCCCTAGTACATACTGATGTGTGCGGCCCATTTGATGTGCTGGCTAGAGGCAACTTTGTCTACTTCATAACCTTTACCGATGATTTATCTAGATATGGGTATGTGTATCTTATGAGACACAAGTCTGAAGCTTTTGAAAAGTTCAAAGAATTCAGACATGAAGTAGAAAAACAAACAGAAAAACACATTCAGATTTTTCGATTAGATCGAGGAGGTGAATACCTTAGTCGGAAATTTCTAAACTATCTTAAGAAAAATGGCATAGTCTCTCAATGGACTCCACCTGGAATACCTCAACTCAACGGGATTTCAGAATGGAGGAATCAGACCCTATTAGATATGGTCCGATCCATGATGAGCTTCACAAACCTTCCTGATTTTCTTTAGGAATACTGTTTGTTAACTGTAATATACTTACTGAATAGGGTTCCCTCTAAAACCGTTCCTACCACACCATATGAGATATGGCATGGTAAGAAACCAAGTCTGAGTCATCTCAGAATTTGGGGTTGTCCGGCTCATGTCAAAAGACAACAAACGGACAAGTTAGACTTTAGATCCTTTAGAGCTCGATTTATAGGATATCCTAAAGAGTCATTAGGATATTATTTCTACATTCCAGAAGATCATAATGTGATTGAGTCAACATGCCATCTTTCTTGAAAAACAGTTTATTCAAGATAGCGGCATTGGAAAGCAGATCAAGCTCGAGGAGAAAGTCTCACAAGAGCAACGAGCTAAGGACCAAATGAAACCAAATCAGGTTAAGCCAATCCATTCACTACCTCCTTCACCTTGTAGATCGGATAGAATTTTTCATCCTCCTGAGAGGTACTTAGGTACCATTTCAGAGAAAGTAGAGGAAATGTTCCTCGTAGGCAATGGGATTCATGGTGATGATCCCAAAACCTATAACAAGACGATATCAGATATCAACTCCGAGAAATGATTAGAGACAATGAAGTCAGAAATTGACTCGATTAACTCAAACCAAGTTTGGATCTTGGTAGATCTACCAGAAAGTATAGTACCTATTGGATGTAAATGAATCTACAAGAGAAAGATTGGTGCAGATGGGAATGTGGAAACATTCAAAGCTAAATTAGTGGCAAAAAGTTATAGTCAACGTGAAGGCATTGACTATCAGGATACTTTTCCGTCGGTAGCTATGCTTAAATCCATCTGCACATTGCTTGCTGTTGCAGCCTATTTCGATTACGAAATATGGCAAATGGACGTGAAAATGGCATTCTTAAATGGATATCTTGAGGAAGATATCTATATGGAACAGCTGCTAGGTTTCACATCCAGTGATGATGATCACAAGGTATGCAAGCTGCAATGATCCATGTATGGACTTAAGCAAGCATCTCGAAGCTGGAATACTCGTTTTAATGATGTGATCAAATTGTTTGGTTTCATCAAGAACGAGAAGCCATGTGTCTTCAAAAAGGTCAGTGGGAGCACTATTGTCTTCCTCGTATTGTACGTGGATGACATCCTCCTTATTGGGAATGATATTCCCATGTTGACCACAGTTAAAATGTGGTTATCTAAAGAATTCTCCATGAAAGACCTAGAAGAAGCATCCTTTATTCTAGGAATTAAGGTCTATAGAGATAGACCGAATAGGATGCTAGGACTTTTACAAAAGATGTACATAGAGAAAGTGCTAAAGAGGTTTAGCACTGAAAACTCTAAGAGGGGTTTGGTATCCTTCAGACATGACATTCATCTTTCCAAGAAAATATGCTCTAGTACACCTGAGGAAATAGAACGCATGAGCAAGATCCCTTATGCTTCAGCAATAAAGAGCCTCATGTATGCCATGTTATGTACACGACCTGATATAGCCCATGCTGTGAATGTCACGAGCAAATATCAGTCGAATCCAGGTGAAGAACACTGGACTTCTGTGAAATGTATCCTTAAGTACTTTAGAAAAACTAAGAATATGTTGTTGGTCTCTGATAATGGAGAACTCCAAATCCAGAGGTATACAGACTCGGATTTTATGTCCGATATAGATAATCGAAAATCGAAATCTGAAAGTCTGTTTGTATGCAATGGTGGAGCTGTCAATTGAAAAAGTTCCAAGCAAACAGTGATAGTAGATTCCACCATAGAAGCAGAATACATCGCTGCATCAGAAGCTGTAAAGAAGATATTCTGGTACAAGAAGTTTGCTGCAGAGATCGGAGTGATGCCATCAGATGCCATTCCTCTGTACTGTGACAATAATGGCGCCATAGCCCTTGCTAAGGAGCCGAGGTCTCATCAGAAATCCAAGCACATCGAGCGGCGATACCACCTCATCCGCGATTACCTCGAGAAGGGTTACGTCGAGGTCAAGAGAGTCGACTCCGCAGACAATACGGCAGACCCGCTTACAAAGCCGTTGGGCCAGCAGAAGATCGAAGCCCACCTTGAGAAGATGGAACTTAGATTTGTAGCCAATTGGCTTTAGGTCAAGTGGGAGTTTGTTAGATATGTGTGCCCTAGAAGTCCAGAATTGGCTGACACTTGTAATACACTTCTAAGGGCAAAATTATAATTTTGACTATAAATAATAAAATGGGTTATTTTCTATCACAAATGTGTATTTAGTGTCTGTGATACATCTCTTGAGTTAATGGTAATAATAATTCTTATTTTCAAGAGTTGAAAATTTAAGACAAGAATTTTCATTTATTAACTCATAAAATGCTCCTGACCGTAGGATCATCATGAGGATGGTGATTGATTCGGAAGGTTAGGTGTACAATCGCTTCTTTATAGTAGATGAGTCTTGAAGTCTACGGTGTAGAGACACCGGAGTGAGAGTATAGGTACTCATTAGAGAACGAGGGCACTGAGCGTGACCACCTCGAGTAGTCATAAGGAAGTCTACCTTCTCGTCGATGACTGACTCGATAGCTGCAGTGGTGTGTCTGGTTCTTTGACCTGAGGTGCATCGGCAGTTCACCTTGAGGGTGTTATAGTTTGACTACACCATGACTCGGTCTCCTAGCCATTCAGAACCCTGAGGTGTATGTTGGCTATAGCATGTTCATTGTAGGAATTGGATTGCACCAAGATGGAATCTATCTACCTCGGTGGATGAGGAGCAGCCCTATGATGATCATGAGAATCAAGTCCATAAGCCCATGGCCATGGCAGAGAGTGAAATAATAGAAAGAGTTTCTATTAGGATTTTCACATCGGACTTGAATCGAATGATTAAATCATATGATAGAAATTAGGGTTTGACGAGTTCACCTTAACCCTAATCTGATCGGAGCTCAAGATAGAAGAACTTAATCACACAAGTAGCTGCACCGAGAGGTTCATTTTCAGTTTTGATGGGTTGCCACCATATACTGCTAGGTGTCACTGGTGGATTTTGAGAGCAATTAGAATGATTTAGATGATCGATCATTCCAGTTGTCTGAATCAGAAGAGTTCTGATCCATCGAAAGGAGTTTCGATGATGTCGATGATGGAGATCATGACATATCCCATTACCATACAGAACTGAATCTAAGTGGATCATACAAACAAGGGTTTGAATCTAGATATCATTAATTGGACTAACCCAGTTCAATTGATTTGAATTAGATTCAATTAGGTTCAAGGAAATCGTGCTAGCACACGATTGAACCTAACTTTCTCCTTTTATTATCATTAAAAGTTGTCTCAACTGAGCCAAATGTGTTTGTGCTCACTCAGATACCTTTACTTAGTCTGACTGGAGCTTGTCCAGATCAGAAAAGGATTGTCTTAATTTATGAGATAAATTTGAGACAACACCTGCTATTTTCCGTCATCTGCTAATTCTTGTCCTTTGACTTTGGTCAAACGTTGACCTTTGACCCTTGGATATTTGCCCATGTGTCATGCACTTATTGGAGAGCAGATAGGGGCTTGTCCCCTTACTGGAATTTGGAAAGGAGGGGGTGCACGCCATCCTTTCCATACAGATGAGACTGCAGATTGCTTCTTGGATTCTACTTAGGTGACCCTTACCTATAGACTTTGACCAGTCTTAGGCGCCATCTAAGGATGAATTAGTGGGGCTCTCATCTGATTGGATCAGGTGATGTCATCCCACCAATCAGATTTAAATCTGATTGCACGAAGCAACGCAATTGGCCGAGATGATGTGGCACTACATGGCGCAGCAGGGTCTATAAATAAATCCTGTCTGCACCTAACTTTCAGAGAGTTTCTCTTAGCCCACGCCCTAAGGCTGCCCCTCTCCCTCCTCCATGCCATCTTCTAATCCTCTCTCTCCTCTCACGTCCAAGTGAAGTTGGACTTCAGTTTGGTGCGATTCAGGCAAGAAAAGGCTAACGAGAAAGGAAGAAAGCAGCACTGCTGCAGAGACGACTGCTGATCTTCACCAGATCTGATTTTTGGAGAGGTGATAAAGAAGGAGAAGATCTTCAGATCCAGCCCAAGTAGATACCGGTAGAAGCCAGACACTTGCGTGGCTAGATTCAGAACCTCAGACAATCAGCAGGATCATCAAAGGATAATCGAATTACCCACATCAAGGTATAAATTAAATTAAATTAAATTTATTTTATTTTTATTTATTAGATTTATAAAATCAGATCTGAAACATCTCAGATCTGATATGGATGCTTGAGAGAAAATTTTGAAATATCTCTCTTGATCTGATCAGATCTGAACGAACTTGATCCGAAAAATCATGATTTCCTCTTCAACTCATCCAACCTGTGCTATCCCAATAAAAGAAATATATAGAGTTGTGAGGCTATTTGGCTGGGTAAGAGAGCAAATTAAAACATGCAAACAGTTGATAGTAGCAATGAATGTTCTCATCGAACTGTATGTTTTATTTATTCAAAATGTTGTTCTGCACATGCCTGCTCGACGTTATGCTTAGTGGTTAATTTATAACATCTTGATATGAGCAAACCATTCAGTCCCTGTATCAATGACCAATTAGTGTATCCACTGTTAGCTTCCCACCAGTGAGGCAGCGGAGAGAAGCGACAAAAGGCAACAACGTGTAGTAATCCGAGGGATCAGGAGAAGCCACAGATCCAACAATCCCCAAATTAATAAGCTAATGTATTCTACTAGAAAAGTAATTTAATTGTTCCAGAAAAAACAGATAAAAAGTATAAAGGACTCTGTTAAGGATTCCATTCACCAACTTCCTTCTCCTTCCAACCAGATTCTTTTCCCCACCCTTTCCTGCTGTGCAAAACCTATCATCCACATAACTTGTGCCAGCATCCAAACAGGACCTAAATTCACATCTAAGAACCAATTGTTTTGATATTTATTATCCCTGATGAAAATAAACACAGGATTCTTGAGCAAATTGTCAAATATGTAACTACTTCCAAATAATGAGGATTTCATAAGGAATTGTGATGATTACAGCATATCAACTCTAGTTATCCTTAATATTTGTTTTATTGAAAAACCTTAGCAAAGAATAAACAAGAGAGAGAGAGAGAGAGAGAGAGAGAGAGAGAGAGTCATGTTTCAGGAAAATACCTTTCCACCAATCTGAAATAGCTCTGCAAGATCATGAAATTGCCCATGAATGTCACCACATATTGTCACAGGGCTTTTCACAGGCTGCAAAACAGGGAAGAAAAATAGCTTAATCTCAACATGCTCAACATGAACCATAATCTATCTTTGACATATCTAGATAAAGTCACAGCTATGAGTTTTTTGAGTCATTGGATTTCATCTTGCACTGATATAACAAGCTTTGCATATACTCTGCAACATCAATTCATATAAATAATGTTCACCTGAACAGTTCAAAATAACAGAAAATGCTAAATAGTGTATATAAAAGAAATTCACAAGCAGTACTAATGCTAAGTTAACAATATACTATAGCAGTTCTCACAGATAAGATTGGGAGGAAATGACAATCAAGTTAAACATGAAAAAATAAAAATAAAAGAGCTGTCAATATATATTGATGACTGGATACATTTGACCCCATTATAATATTGTAATCTAACACCTCAGTCCATACTTCTGTTCTTCTGTAGAGGACATGAATGGTTAGACAAACATAATTTTTCTCATTATGTCCATGGTTCCACCTTCCAGTCATGACATAATCAATACCATAAAGTATCACACAGCTAAAACATTCTACAAAGTATCACACATCTAAAACATTTTAGCAAAGAACAAAAGATTTAACCAGATAGTTAAAATAAAAAAAAAAAAGGAAGCACATAATTTTATATTTCAACAAATCAAATTGCGTGCACTCAATGATGGCAAACCAAAGATGCCTAAACAATTTCATGCACACACATGCATATATGAGGGTATATATTCGTATGTTCTATTACTTAAGATGGGATGGAAATATTAGACTTTAATGAATCGGGAGTTTTTGTTTTTCTTAAGAACTAGTAGATCATTCAGCGCCTTGTGATATCTACATTGATGATGATCGTATGCTAATGGTGTCAGCAAAGTTAAAGGACTGGTTAGAGTAATAACTATACTTTTGTGGCACAAATATTTGGGCCATCAATGGGCAAACTGAGGGGTATTATAGTCAAAAACAAATCATCAAGCTTCCAAAAGATAATTTTGTATGTCTAGTCATTGAATTTGAACAATCTCAGACTCTTTGAAAACATCTACTCAAGACCCATGTGCGATATTTCATGATAAATAGCATCACTCCTGTTGGAGATAAACCCCGCTCCCGTCGAAGTCCAGCTTGATGCTTGGCCTAACGCAACTGGCAATCACGGAAGAGCTTCGATCAAGAATTCTCCTCCAATGACTGGATCCCAGTCAAACTCCTCCAGCGGCCGAACTTCTTCCGGACTTCCCCCTCAGTCGAACTCCTACAGGAGCCGAACTCCTTCCGGAGCTCTCCTTCAGTCAAGTTTCTACAGGAGCCGAACTCCTTCCGGATCTCTCCTTCAGTCGAATTTCTACAGGAGCCGAACTCCTTCCAGATTTCTCCTTCAGTCGGATTCCTCCAGCGGATTGCTTTCAGATTCCAGCTAGCATTCCTTCCGGATGATCCCCTCTAGCCGTATCCCCTTTAGGAGTCCGAACTCCTCTAAAATTGATGTATGTCAAAGCTCCTCACCGACCAACGCCTGCTTCCTTCGAACTTCGATTATTCAATCTCAACGAACGGTCACTATCAGTCTGACGATACCTCTCCCTCTCCGTACCAAACCCCACGTGATCCCAAGCGGCTCAATACCGGACAGCTACAACTGTCGCCTTCAATCTGCTACAGACGGCGCCCCCCTCCGTGATAGACTCCACTAGGCCTCGAGCAGTCCGCTACCAGACGGCTACGGCTGTCACTATCAATCCGCTACAGGTTCCGTCTATAAAAAGGAACCCTCCAAATACGTTCTCTAAGCTCTCTTCTCCTTCTCTGCCGAACTCTTTCCTGAGCACTCCATTTCTGTTGGCCAGAAGAACTGACTTGATCATCGGAGGATCCTACCGGAGTCACCACCACCGACTCCGGACGAGACTTTGTTTTGCAGGTCACCGACGGCAACCTCGTCTTCCTCGACTCCAGCTCAATCCGACGTCAACCAGATTCTGTACCAATATAATTGGTGCTAAAGGAAGGGCCCTCTATTTTCGAGACACCCTTGTTCTTAAAGGAGTGCTCCGTCGACCCTGCCGACCTTCTCCTTCAAGGTCTAAGCCAGATCCATCTGTTCCTGCTCCATCGTCGGTGCTTCAACCATCATCTCCACCGGTGGCCATGGTAGATCCGGAGTAGTTTAACCTGCTGATGCAGTAGATTCAGGACCTCACTGAAATAGTGCAGGTCATGCGGCAGCCCCCGATGGCGGTTCCATCAGAAAACCCGCCGTCGAGATGTCAGGAACCGGTCCCAAGGAGGGGCACTTGAGCTAGCATACCCATCGCCTCTGGAAAGGAGAAACAGAGAGCAAAGGATCCTTGCTTGGATCATGGTTCTTCTCCGAAAGGAACCTTCCCCATCCACGGTCGGAAGCCTTCCAAGACCTGCAATCGAGTTGACGTCCTCGATCAGAAACTGCGAGGGATGGATCGGCAAGCTCGGCCACGTCGCCCCAACTCACCATGACGACGTCCACACCAATCCTCCTTTCTCTTTTCGAATTATGCAAGAGCCCTTTCCGCCGAACTTCAAGCTCCCCCAATTTGAAAGCTACGACGGAACCTCTGATCCGGTCGATCATCTGGAAGCCTTCCAGACCATGATGCTGCTCCATGGCGCAGCAAACGCCATATTATGCCGACCTTTCCCATCTACCTTAAACGACGCAGAAAGAAACTGGAACTCGACGTTGAAGCCGAGTACGATCTTCTTCTTTGACCAGATGAGCCATCAGTTTGCGGCTCACTTCATCAGCAGCCAACATCCGTGCTGAGGTTCGGATTTCCTGATGAACATCAAGCAAAAGGAGAAAAAATCCATCCGGACTTATGTCACCCGGTTTAATACTGCTGTGTTGGAGGTCCGGAACCTGGACCAGTCAGTTGCGAACGCACTCAAGGACGGCCTTCAAAAGAACGATTTGCCGTTCTCCCTGAAGAAGAAGTACCCCAGAAACTTTGCTGATATGTTAGCTCGAACTGAAGGTTATGTCCGAGCTGAAGAGGCCTTCAAGGCCAAGGACGATGAAACCTTTGGTGAGCAGCGAATCGGCGAGCCGGGCAGGCCCGCCGAGGAAGAAAAGCCGAGTGAAGCTCAACCGCGCTCCCGAACTCCCTCTGAGTGCAAGCAAGTCCGAACTCCTCCCCGGGCTCGGAGGCAGGAAAGCCCCGAAAGAAGGGCGCGGTGGGGTTCTCTCCGAAGATTTCAAACTACGCCCCTCTCAATGCTCCGAAAATTCAAGTACTGATGAAAATCAGGGAGCAACTGCCGAGACCGAAAAGGATGCGTACTCACCCCAGCAAGCACAAACCTAACAAGTTCTGCTTTATCATCGTGACCACGATCACGATACTGAGGAGTGTATTCAACTCCAAGATGAGATCGAAGAGCTCATCAGAAGAGGCCAGCTAGGTCGATTTCTCAGACGCCGGTCTGAAGCAAGAGAAGATCGGCCAAGGGCGCTGTCGTAGCCAGAACCACCAATAAGGAAGGGACAACAAGGAGATCGACCACCTCTCGGTATCATCAATCCTATCTCTGGGGGACTTAGTGCTTCGGCGAGCCACCATCTCTCAACCTCAAAGCCAGAGGAAGCTTGCCCCAGACTGGGAGGGCCCATATGAAATAGAGGAAGTCGTCCGATCCGAAACTTATCACCTGAAGAAGCTCGAAGGAACAACGCTCCCACGACCTTAAAACTCAGAGAATCTGAGAATGTGCTGCCAATAATTTTCCTTCAATAAAACTCCTCCATTTCAACATTATTATTTCTTGGTGCAAAAATTATGTAATAATAGGAAAGAAGCAATTAAAAATGGCCATGTTAGGAACAGGAGGAGAACCTCGTCCTAACATGAGCAAAGTCGAAGGCCTCGTTCATTTTAGACGAGATGGGGGAGAGATCCTGATAACGGTCCTTATGTACTCTCACAGCCCATTAGAAATAGGAGAACCTCGTCCTAACGTGAGCAAAGTCGAAGGCCTCGTTCATTTTAGACGAGATGAAGAGAGAGGCCCTAACAACAGTCCTTATGTGCCCCCACAGCCCGTTAGGAACAAGAGGTGAACCTTATCCTAACGTGAGCAAAGTCGAAGACCTCATTCATTTTAGACGGAATG
>QRFJ01002916.1:92500-242822 GCA_006176705.1 Cocos nucifera
AATTCCATTTACAGATCCAATTTTTTGCTCTTGAATACCATGATATTTTAGTATCACATCAACCTCTTAGGCTCCTATCTAGTTAAAATATGATAAGCTCAAAGCATGTAGATAGAACTTCACAGGATAACAAAAGGTCATGCTAAAAGGACCTAAAAGTAATCATTTAAAAGACTACAAGGACATAAAGATAAATTAGATTGAAATATTTTAGATTGGTCTCACAACAAACTCAAGTCTTGTTATGCTGTCATTGTGAAACATTTGTGACAAGCCATATTACTTTTCTGAAAACATAATTTAATTTCATTAAGCACACTCAGGAAGATTCTAATTGCCAATTCATTCTACAAACTATAACAAAGAAGTTATATTATTTAATCTAACACAGAGAAGCTCCACCAGACCTAAAATAATGCCATTAAAATCTATGAATTAATAATTTTTTTTCCCATTTATGGGCAATAGCACACTAACATAAGAAATTATAACTGAATTTAACATTTTCCTAATCTTCCACTTTAATTCCATAATCATGTCTCATCTATTTTGCCACAATTACTACATACTTCATGCAAAAAGAAAAGGGAAAAGACAGCACTACAGTGACAGTTATGTTTTATGCTGATGAAGAGGGGAAAAATCCAAATGAGATTCACTTCTTTATTATTTGTAAACAACTAGAGCAAGAAATAATAAAATCTAGCAAAAGAGAAAAGAGATCGAACTTACTTGGACATTGCTTTCTTCTATCAAAATTTCCTTAGCCTTGTCACAAAGAACTCTAACCTGCATTGAGAATATGATAAATAAAGAAAGAATAGTGGAAACAACTACAATCTTAATTTTGCTAGGAAGAATATACAATTCGAAAGCAGTAAAAAAATGTTCAGAACAAAGGCTGAGAAGGCTTCACTTGAAATCCACCTACGATTCTTGCCTATCAAGGATTCAAGCATGGATTTCAACAGCTAACCTGGAACAAGAAGTTCATGATGCTAGCGCTCTTAGGAAACTCCTCTCATATAGCAAAAATAAGAAACTCAGGTATTTGAACAGATGGAAAGCCTGATGGTTCAGCATTTCATGAAGAGTGGCTGAGCGGAATGCAATGGAAGATCAGACGCATTTGGTGGAAAAGTTAAAAATAGTTTGGTGGAAGTTGAGAAAGAATCAGGGAAAAGTTTAGAACCAATTGCTAAATAATTTGGGATTTATGGAAAGGTCCTGTTTTTTGGAAGACAATGAAGAGAGATCTTGGACTGTGCAACATAACCGGTGAGCTCTAGAAATTAGGGTTTCCTAACAGGCAGACATTCTGTCAATTTCTAGTTTTTTTAGGTGCATCCAGTATGCATTTTTTTTTTTAAATTACTGCTTAACTATTCATTTTGATTCATGCATCCAAATGCCATACGTCCTAATTCATGTAGGTGTTTCTTCTTTAACCTTCTGGCTGTGTTTGGGTGACAATAAAACTTTGTGGCTTATATCTTGTATGCCATTGTACTTATACCACAGAATAGGAGGATTTGGGTGTTTGTTTGAAGAGATGGGTGCAGAGTGGATATGATGCATCAAATTTCATGACAGATTTGGATTTTATCACAGAGACAAAATTGCCTCCTTTTTTGGTTGGATTAAACAGTGAATAAGGACAAAAAGGTGAGGAAGGGGAATAAATTTTCCCTATTTCATGGTAGCGGACCCCAACTAGTTTGAGATTAAGGCATAGCTGAGTTACGTTTTATTTGAGTTGAAATTCCCCCTATTCCATGGTACAACTCTATTCCACGATTTTGGCAAAATAAGTCATATCATCTAAGCCCAAATACACCCAGATTGTATAACTCTATTCCTTGGCCACTTTTTGGTTGTTTGGTAGCATAACCATGAAATAAGGTCCTTATTGTGCCTTATAACTTGGGTTTTATAGTGTCTTCAAAACACTACCTAAGAAGTTTTCAATAAACCTAAATGACATATTCAAATTCTAAATTAATATCGCACACATCAAAAGTAAATGGGTTTATCAGAAAAAAGATTGCACATGTATCTTAAAAAAAATGCAAAATCATTTTACTAATCAAGCATGTAATTTGAGCTTGAGATTCATAGGACATACAAAAAAGAATGGTACAATAAAATATCATATTTCTTCAAAGCATTCTTAGAACATCTTTAGGTATTCAAAATTATTCTAGGGTGGAAATTTAATAAAAGAATCTAACCAACAAAGAAATTGTCATGGTACTCAATTGCTAAGTTATCTACAATTACAACAGATTGTCAGCATTACCAAATATTGTCAGCATAATTGCGAAAAGTCATTTGCTGCTTCCACTTTATAACTAATCAATATATAATTGTTAAGCATTATTTTTCCCATTTCAATTTCCACATATTGATACTGATAGAACTGCAAGCTTGTTTCAAACTGAATATTTAAATTTCTCCATGGTGGAAATTTCAAGTCAAATATTTTGAAAATTGATAAAATGTCAGATCGGTCAGAAAGAAATGTACAGTTGCATAATATCATTTATAGTTCATTTAGCCTGTCAATCAGTTATTATTCTCTACTAATCGTGGTTCTTCTATTTTACTTCTCTTCTATCCTGCCTTGAATTATCTGTTGTTTAACTATATGGCATGCAAACTTGTTTTATGCATGCCTTCTCTTCAGCAGCACCGCTGCAGATAAGATGGCCGTTTTCTTTTTTAAACACAGTGGAAGCAAAGGAGTAGCAGAATAAACAAATCCTAAACTTTTTCTCTGATATAAACACCAGGGACAGAAATAATAGATTGACAAATTTACTTTTCTAAGGAAAACTTATTGCAAGATAAAATTACAGATAATTCTTTCCAACATGCATAAAAAGGTAATATTAACTTACAATTTTAACTTCATGTAGAAAGGTAATATTATTAGCTTACAATTTTAAGCATCTCATATTGGCAAAAAGCAATAAAAGTATGCACGTGAAGGCACAAAAACCCACGTGGATGAGCAACAATGTGTACGGCCATATGGTCAGTGAGTTACAATTATCCACAAAGCCCGGTATATAACATGCTACTTACTACAACACGCTGCACCACCGGAGCAGATCCAATGAATTATTAAAAAGGCCTAATCTTGGACCGGATCCAGGACATTCACCCAGAATATACATCCAACACCTGCCAGTCTCAAAAATTTCCCTCCCCAGCCGAAGCTGAAAACCCTAACACCCTACAACTGGGCCCAGATCGCAAAGAATTCATTCAAGAAGGCCAAAAAACTAATTTTTCCCAGCAGAAAACTTCCGAATCAGCCCCGATCCGCCGGGAAACGCTCCAAATCGAGCAAATTGTCGGCAGAAAAGATTAAACATCATCCAATAAGGCCAGTTGCATGAAAAGAGATCGCCGGAAGGAAGAGAGTACGAGGGAGAACCTCTTGCTCGGAGAGCGGCTTGCACTGCATAAGCTGCGAGATTTGCTCTTCGACGTTGCCATGGGAATTGGCGGGTACCGGATCCACGTCCATCTTCTCCTCCAGCCAGTCCGATCCGAGGTGATGCAACCACAAACCCTAACCCTAGCTCTGGCAGCTTTTAATTCCCTTTCAAAATCGGAATCTCCTGCCCTCCAACCTCTCTCTTCGTATCTATATATACATTAATTGAGTCGTATCCTATCGCGGGGAAAAGATATTGGAGGAGCGAGAAGGAAAGAGAGGAAGGAGAACACCAACGGTGGCTGAGGAACCAAAGAGGAAAAGCACCCTCGGGCCCTTCTGTTGAGAACCAGGAAACGCCACCATGGGCTGGCCCCACTGGTTGTAGCCTTAAATGGCCGGGGACAAAAAAAAAATGCTCGCCGTTGTGAACATGGGAAATCTTTGCTCACCGCGGACGATGAGCGGCACGCGGCCCGAACGAAAAAAAAAAAAAAAAATGATATAAAAAAAATTTTCATTAGGTCCGAATGTGCGGATGATGAGTGCGAAAGCCCATCGTCCAATGAGCAAAATATTTTTTTTATAAATATAATTGCATGGGCTCTCACGTCCCAACTCCTAACATAAATCCTAACGGGAGAATTATTTTAGAATTGCTGGAACAGGTCATGACTTGCACGGACAACAACGACCAGCTCCATTGACTAATATTTCATTCTCATCAAAAAAAAATAAAAACTAATTTTTTAAATTTTAAAAATTTAAAAACTAATTTTAATTAAATAGATTTGACGAATTGCCTAATCTTTTAGGATAAGATGCCATGTAACTGCAGTAATTTTTATTTTTCATTTTCTATAGAATTTTGTATTTTATTTTATTTTAAAAATATAAAATATATCTAATTTGGGCTTAATTCAAAACTAAGGTTGGAAATGGGTTCAAACTGGTCCAATGGACTTTGGGCTGGCTTGTCTATGGATCATCAGGCAACGTTCGAATAAAATTAGGTTGGATATGGGCTTAGATATAAAGCCTATTTTCTTTTGAGGTGGGCTCAACCTTATCATTGGCCCAGCCTAGACTAGAGCTCAACTGCAAGTTCGACCCAGCCTGAAATTTAAATCTGAGCCCGAGGTCTAAATGTAATTTTTCATTATATAAAAGATGGCTAAGTTTAACCGCCTAACTTAAGTTAGACTCGATGACTCCTTTAAAAATCACTCTTTTCAATTCTTTCCATTTTCCAATCATTGTTCTTCTTCGTTTTCTCATATTGAGGCAAAGCCTCACTGCTTAAGATTAGGTTCTCCTCTCTGCCTCCACCATCAAATGTCGATCAGCCACTCCAAAGCTCTTATCATCATTCATCGGTCGATAGTCGTCAGTGTTCTCTAAAGGTCATCCTCATTTGTCATCGCCATTCACCGATTGCCGCTTCTTAGCCCTAGTCTGTCATTTTTTGAGGTACCATGATCTCTCTCTCCAATCTCTCCACTCTTTTTCATCTTTGTTTTCAAAAGAGGTTGTAGATGTTAATTATTTTGAGATACTTTAAATTTTTGAGTGTTTCAAGTTAATTTTTTTTTTAGAAGATAATATTTTTTTCAACTTACATTATACATGCATCTAGAGATGACTACTGCGGGATGATAAATCTAAGTATCTATATTCCCCTTAAGTAGTGGTTAATCAACTGCTGTCATATGCAAAATCAGTAGTATGTCATAGATTTAGACCTATGACAGTGGTTTTATCTAACCGCTCCTACAGGTCAACCTATGGCAGCGGTTAGGTTGAACCATTGCTATATATGCATAATATAGATTTTTTTATATTTTTCTCTGAATATGATATAATTTTAAAATTTAAAGTTCATCTTCTCTATTCATTATCTAAATAATTATCATTATAGTGTCATCATAAAAAACCACCTCGATCCAATAGCCCTAACTATTTCAATCTATAAAAGTTTGATTTCGTCGGTCACGAATGACTGCATGTTGATCTGATAGATAAAAATTATCGATTAATTTGAAAACTTGCAACAATGATCTTGGTGATATTTGTAATACACTATCAAAGTTTCACTTCAATCAAATATCATTATCATGGTCACTTTAGCACGGAATGATTTCAACTATTAAATAAAAAATAAGTGATCAAAAGGCCAAACAGCATCTGATTATAAAATAATTTTTTTAGATAAATGATCTATACTACAATTTTAATCATTTTACATGGTGATGATCATAAAATCCAAACCATTTCTATATAAACCGTTTATGTTAAGCAAATCCTGTAAAAGCACAAGCATATTTAAGGAGTTTAAGAACGAGTATCGAGTGACATATATTTTTGGATCCTTCTTAGACTTATAGTTTAAATTTCATGATCACCAATGTAAAATAATTAAAGTAGTAGTCAAGATCATTTATCTAAAAAATTATCTCATAATCGAATACCGTTTTGTCTTTTAATCATTCGTTTTTTATTTAACAACTAAAATCATCCCATACTAAATTGACAATGATAACGATATATGATTGAAGTAAAACTTTGATAGTATGCTACAAATATCACCGAGATCATTATTATAAATTTTCGGATCCATCGATGATCTTTATCTATCAGATCATCATGCTATCATTCATAATCATTGAAATAAAATTTTACTGATCGATGAAGCTAGGGCTATCAGATTGAGGCGGTCTTTTTTTATGATACTCTAATGATAATTATTTAGATAATGAATGATGAAGATAGACTTTAAATTTTAAAATTACATCATATTCAAAAAAATAAAAAAAATTATATTAAACTATGGTAGTGGTTTTAGTAAACTGCTACCATAGGCTTATGGTAGTGGTTCGAAAACTACTGCCATAGATTAGATCATTTTTCCTCCCAACCTGCCTCATTTTTTATTTTTCTCTCCCAAGCACTCTCTCTCCATCCTCTTTGCCGTCGGTGAGCTCCTCTCTCTCCCTCCTCTCTACTACAGCTCGTCGCCACCTCCTTCTTCTTTCCCGACCGGCCCCACGTCCTTCTTCTTCCCTGGCTAGCCCCACCTCCCTCTTCCTTGACTGGCCTCACTGCTTTTTCTTCGATCGGCCTCGCTTCCTCCTTTCTCAACCAACCCTGCCACCTCCCCCGCCTCTTCCTTCTTTTTCAGTCGGCCCTACCACCTCCCCCACCTCCTCCTTCTTTCCTGGCCGGCCCTACCTTCTCTTTCTCTCCTTTCTTCCCTTGGCCCGACCCGCCACTGCCACCCCCTCCATTTTATGCTGTCACCACCCCCTCAGCCTCCCTACTCTCTCTTTCTCTCTATCTCTCTATCTCTCTATCTCTCTCTTCCCTCTCTCTCTTTATCTATCACTCTCTCTCTTCCCTCTTTCTCTCTCTCTCTCTCTTCCTTCTTTCTCTCTATCTCTCTTCTCTCTCTATCTCTCTCTGTATCTTAGTATCTATTTCTGTCTCTCTCCTAAGCTACCTCTAGCGTCATCCCCTCCCTCCAGCCCATACTACTACTGCTGTCGGTGATCCTCGGAGCTCTGTGCAACCTCCCTCCCTACAACCATAGGTATGATTTTTTTTATTTTATTTCATAGCAATATTTGTTAATTATTATTTATACTATTTATAATAATATTTATAATAATTTTATAATAATATTTAAAGAAAATTTCCATCGATGGATTTTTAGGCATGCTGGCCGTTGTGGGCCATACTAGTGGATAAGAGAACTCCTACCATTTGGTTCTGAATTATGCTAGCGGGTTCTAGACAATATCATGCTAGCAGTCTTAAGCCATGCCGTGTTGACGGTCGTGGACGACCTTAGGCCATGCCGACCGATAAGAAAACCTCCATCGGTGGATTCTGGGCCGTGTTGATCAATAAGAGGACCCTCGTCGGTTGGTTTTAGACTGCACCGATAGGTTTTAGGCCATGTTTGCAGTCTTGGGCCGTGCTATACTGTGCCGTGCTAGTGGCTTTGGACTGTGCCATATCGACAGATAAGAGAATCCCTGTCAGTGGATTCTGGACTGTGCTAGCGGATTCTAGGCCATGCTTAAAAACACCCGCTAGCAGGTTCTGGACTGTGCTGGCAGGTTTTAGGCCATGCCAGTAAGTTTTGAACCATGTCGGTTGAAAGAAATATGCCCTCAAGCTAATCAAAATATCTATTTTGATGGGATATTCTCTTATCTTCTAGACTCATGTAATGATATTTTTTAAAATAAACAAAGACATTAATATTTCATCATATGCTGTGTCTCAATTATCTATTTAAAATTATGATGAACCCTACAGATTAGGGCTATAGTTTTAGGATTATGATGAGATCATACCTGTGAGATTTAAAATCTTAAAACCCTAATCTAAAATATTTCTAGTCGATGGAACATTGAGTTGGGGATCAAAGTTTCTGGAAAGACTAGCACATTCTGTATATGCTCGATGGAGAGGGTGATTGATCTCACTATCACTTATGTTTGACACTAATACAAGAATGTGGGTGCTCATTAGAGAATGAGTTTACTGAATTGATCCAACTTGAGAATATCTGATGGAGTTATATCTACTTGTCAATAGATGATTCTTATAGTAAAAATTATGCATGTAATCTTTTGACCTAAGACTGCCATAAAACCTTATATGCATGAATTCATATTTTAGTTCATACTCATTCATGACTCAGTCATGTATAGAGTGTTCTAGATATGGTAGATTGCATATGAAGGTTGTGAGTAGGTCAATATGAAATCGATCACTCCTAGTAGGAGGAGATTGCATCCTATTTGCTTCAATCAAATGATGATTCAGGAAAACTTTGATTAAAATATGATGAAAATTAGAAATAGTTTCTAATATTTCATTAATTGAATCATCATTATAAGATTGAGGGAATATGAATATGATATTGGGTTTGATATATTACCATATCCAAAGTCATATTCAGGATGTAAGATGATTATAGGATTAAGTTGCACAGTAACTTTCTACTGAAGAATATTTTTGATATTTCTATCAAAATTTTATATCTTCTAGATAGATATGATATATTGCTATACATCAATCTTATCTTGTAGGTTTGATCAAATTAAAGAGTTTAATTCGATCATTAATTAGAAAGTTTTTTAATTGATTGATTCGGATCAGCTCAATTTGATCTAAATCGATTTAGTTAAGTTCTAACAAAAATAGGTCAAATCGCATCCGGACCCACTACTAACTTGCTGTGGAGCCCAATGGATCATACATAAAGAAAATTGATCAAGAGTCTAATTAGATTAGATCATGTTTGTAAGTTGAAAATGCTAGTACATGTTGCAAATTCTATCACCTAGATTCAAATTGGATTTGAATCAAATTTCGATTTGGGCTAATTAGATCTAATTTAGGCCAAATTAATTTTGGTCATTAATTGGGTTGACCCCTGGTTGGATGATTAGGATTTTGGGTGTTAGATATATGTGCCCTAGAAGCCAGAATTGACTGACACTTGTAATATACTTCTAGGAGCAAAATTATAATTTTGATTATAAATAATAAAATAAATTATTTTTTATCATAAATATATATTTAGTGTCTGTGATACATCTCTTGAGTTAATGCTAATGATAATTCTTATTTTTAAGAGTTAAAAATTTAAGATAAGAATTTTCATTATTAACTCATAAAATGCTGCTGACCGTAGGATCATCATGAGGATGGTGATTGATCCAAAAGATTGGTGTACAATCGCTTCTTTATAGTAGATGAGTCTTGAGTCTACGGTGTAGAAACACTGGAGCGAGAGTATAGATATTCGTTAGAGAACAAGGGCACTAAGCATAACCACCTCGAACAGTCATAAGAAAGTCTACCTTTTCATCGATGACTGACTCAAAGCTGTAGTGGTATGTCTGGTTCTTTGACCTGAGGTGCATCGACAGTTCACCTTGAGGGTATTATAGTTTGACTACACCATGACTCGATTTTCCAGCCATTCAGAATCCTGAGGTGTATGATAGCTATAGCATGTTCATTGTAGGAATTGGATTGTACCAAGAGGGAATCTATCTACTTCGGTGGATGAGGAGCAGCCCTATGATGATCATGAGAGTTAAGTCCATAAGTTCATGGCCATGGTAGAGTGAAATAATAAAAAAAGTTTCTATTAAGGTTTTTACATCGGACTTGAATCGAATGATTAAATCATATGATAGAAATTAGGGTTTGATGAGTTTATCTTAACCTTAATCTGATCGAGGCTCAAGATAGAAGAACTTAATCATACAAGTAGCTGCACCGAGAGGTTCATTTTTAATTTTGATGGATTGCCATCATATACTACTAGGTGTCACTAATGGATTTTAGGAGTAATTAGAATGATTTAGATGATCGATCATTCTAGTTGTCTGAATCAGAAAAGTTCTGATCCATTGAAAGATGTTTCAATGATATCAATGATAGAGATCATGATATATCCCATTACCATACAGAATTGAACCTAACTGGGTCATACAAATAAGGATTTGAATTTGGATATCATCAATTGGATTAACTCAGTTCAATTGATTTGAATTAGATTCAATTAGGTTTAAGAAAATCATATAAGCACACGATTGAACCTAACATTCTCCTTCTATTATCATTAAAAGTTATCTCGACTGAGCCAAATATGTTTGTGCTCACTCAGGTACCTTTACTTAATCTAACTGGAGCTTGTCTAGGTTAGAAAAGAATGGTCTTAATTTATGAGATAAATTTGAGACAATACCTGTCATTTTTCGTCATCTGCTAATTCTTATCTTTTGACTTTGGTCAAATGTTGACCTTTGATCCTTAGACATCTGTCCATATGTCATGCACCTATTGGAGAGTAGATAGGAGCTTATCCCCTTGCTAGATTTTAGAAAGGAGGGGGTGCATGCCTCCCTAGATAGGGATGCCTGGAGTTCCATACAGATGGAACTACAGGTTGCTTCTTGGATTCTACTTAAGTGACCCCTAGCTATAGATTTTGACCAATCTTAGGCACCATCTAAGGATGAATTAGTGGGGCTCTTATCTGATTAAATTAGGTGATATCATCCTACTAATCAGATTTAGATCTGATTGTACGAAGCAACGTGATTGGTTGGGATGATGTGGCACTGCATGGCGCAGCAGGGTCTATATAAATTCTGTCTGCGCCCAACTTTAAAAGAGTTCTCTCTTAGCCCATGTCCTAAGGCTGTTCCTCTTCCTCCTCCATGCTATCTTCTAATCCTCTCTCTCCTCTCCATGCTTAAGAGAAGTTGGGTACGATCCAGGCAAGAAAAAACTGACGAGAAAGGAAGAAGGCAGCACTACTGCAGAGATGACTGCAGATCTTCGAAAGAAGTTTTGAAGATCTTCCAAATCAGATCCAGATCTGATATTTGGAGAAGTGATAAAAAAGAAGAAGATCTCTAGATCCAGTCTGAGTGGATACCTATAGAGGCCAAGCACTTGCATGGCTAGATCCAAAATCTCAGGCAATCAGCAGGATCATCAAAGAGTAATCTGATTATTCAGCATCAAGATATAAATTAAATTAGATTTAATTTATTTTTATTTTTATTTATTAGATTTATAAAATTTAATCTAAAATATCTCAGATCTAATCTAGATAAATAAGAAATTTTTTTGAAATATCTCTCTTGATCTGATCAGATCTATACGAACCTAATTCGAAAAATTAGGATTTTTCCTTCAACTGGTATTAGTGCCAGGTTCTCTAAATTATTTAGATGTAATTTTTATTTATTTTTGATGTAAAAATTAGGTAATTTCAGATATCATATGAGATATGATTAGATCTAAAATAAAAAAAAATAAAATTAAATAATTTAGATCTAAGTTTTACAAGATGCATGATTAGTTGTAAAATAGAATAGTTCTATACATAGTCTTACATGATCATGATTTATTTTGATTAAATTATAATTTTAGATCTATTTATTTTTTATTTTTTAATAATTATAAATATTATAATAAAATTTAAAAAATAAAAAATAAAATTATTTAATTTTTAGATCATATAAGATATGATGAATGCATGATTAGACTAGTTGTAGAATAGTTCTACGTAATTATTTAGATTAGAATTTATTTTGATGTGATTAATTTAAATTTAATTTTTTAGATAATTATGAGATAATTTAGATCTAAAAAATACGTATGATATGATACATGAGATGTATGCAAAATATGTATAAAGTTAGATCAATTTTTATATATGAGATATATAATGTAAATCTAACTAGTTTTGTAGATTTATATTTCTGATTAAGGCATTCCCCTTGGCTGTCCGATCATAAAAATAAAGTAGGATTTAAATGCCCTCTCCTTCCATTCAATGGGGTGTTCTTATGATGTGTAGGGATGCTGCACGTTCGTCCTTAATCAAAAATGAAGAACTTACTTTCTACAAAATCCTAGATTCTGAAATCTAGAATTTTATTTATATGTTTTGTCTGTGAACCCTAACTTAATTAAGAATTAAGATTATAAAATATATGTTAAATCTAAAATTAAGAATTTCAGATCTAAGACATATTCATAAAATTGGGTTCAAACTTGGGTAGCTCAATTAGGTCTAAGCAGTTGATCAAACTGAATCAAGAGTTGGTTAGATGGGATCAACAGTACTTAAATTGACCAACTTAATAGGATTAAGTCTGGATCAAGATCGAGTCACATGAGTGATCGATCAAGCTAAAACCTAATTAAGCTCAGTGGTTAGAGTATGGATTGTAGGCTAATCCGATTGGTTCTGGCTCAACAATTTTGTGTCTAAGATAAGTTTGGTAGATACGATCGACTGATTTTTAATTGAGAGTTACTCGATTTGAATGCATTCTTGTCGAGTTAATAGCACATTCCTTCCACCAGTCTTTCTTATCTGGCCATATTTGTTATCTCAGTTCTGATCTGAGGTGGTCAATAATCTGAGCTAACCCATGCCACTAGGTTAGTCATAATGATTATGACTATGTCAAGTCTAGTTTAATGAGATCTAAATCAAATCTCCCTAAGAAAAGATTAAGTCTAAGATCTTCCACCATTGTAGATGTGCGGGCCCTTCCTGGGATTGATTGTTCTCGACTGGTTATAGTGGTTCAATTGCACCAAAAAGATGCAACCATATCTATTAGACATTGAATGCTATGGGCTGGAGGATGGATTGGGCTCAATATTCTGGATACGGTGAGAGACTCAATTAGAAATTCAATCTGTGCAAATGGTGGGTCTGACTTAACTAAAAAGTGGATCAATATTTCGAGCATGGTGAGATTCATGAATTAGAGATCAAGTTTGGATGCACCATGATTAAAGAATCATTGAACAAGAGTTATTCACTCATTGGCTTGCCCATCACCAATAATTATTAGGTGAGGTGATGAGTCAGTTGGTGGGACTGCATCATCTACTAAAAATCATTAATCATGAAGATTTTTGCATCTCTACAGAGAGAGTGTAGGAATCCAAGAAAATAGTGAAAGCTAATTTATTTAAAAAATAAAAATTTTTAAATAAATTAATTAAGTCTTAATTATAATATCTAACTAGAAACTTTGACTCTCTATAGAAAAATATCTGCATCTAACCCACTAGCACGAATCCTAGACACCCATAGACTGACCGAACCCAGTTACAAGGATTGGCTTCAAAACTTCAAAATTATTTTGGGTTTTGAGAAGTTAACTCATGTATTGGATCAGGATCCTCTCATCTTACTAGCTCGTCCATCCGCTGAACAGAAAGCGTCTCTTAAAAAATGGACAGACGAAGATAATAAGGCCAGATACTACATGTTGGACTCAATGTCTGATGAACTTCAGCACCAACATGAAGATATCAGGACTGTCCATCAAATGTTGGCTCACCTACAAGAGATGTTTGGTGAACAAAGTCGCGCAGTCAAGTATCAAGTCACTAAATGATTATTCAAGACTAAGATACGTAATGGGCAATCAGTCCGAGATCATTATCTGATGATGATCAAGGACATGAAAGAGCTTGAGAAGCTCGAAGTGAAGTTGGATCTGGATCTATAGAATAATATAATTCTGTAATCTTTAACTGATGCATATGGACAGTTCATCATGAACTATCATATGCATAAACTTCAAAATTTTCTGATCAAACTTATGAATATACTGGTTACTGCTGAGCTTTCCATGAAAGGTTCTAAAGGCTCAGTGTTTGCTGTGGAATGGACTTCTTCTAAGAGAAAGTCTTTTGAAAAGAAGAAGTCTATAAAAAAGCAGAAGATGGAAGGAAGAAAGAAGAAAAAGACAGAGCTGAAAAAGAAAACCGTTGATAAAGAAAAGTATTTCCATTGCAATAATGATGGCCATTAGAAGCGAAACTACCTTACTTACCTGACCATTTTGAAGAATAGGAAGAAGGCAGGTCCTTCTAGAGGTATGCTTGTTATTGAGTCTAATCTTACGATTTCTTCTGCATCCAGTTGGATGCTTGACTCTGATTCTAGTGCTCACTTGTGTACTTTCATGCAGGATTTTGAGGATAGCAGGAGATTGAGAGATGGTAAGATGATCCTGCGCATCGAACATGGAGCAAGAATTGCTGCCATAATCGTAGAAACATATCCTTTTCGACTACCATCTGGTTTAAACTTAGTGTTAAAAGATTGTTATTATATACCTATAGAAAGCAGAAATTTGATTTCTATTTTTTACCTTGCATTAGAAGGCTATGTAATTAGTTTTCTTAAGGACGAGGAGGAGCCATGTGTCTTTAAAAAGGTCAGTGGGAGCACTGTTATCTTACTCGTATTATACGTGGATGACATCCTTCTTATTAGGAATGATATTCTCATGTTGACCACAGTTAAAATGTGGTTATCTTAAGAATTCTCCATAAAAGATTTAGGAGAAGCATCCTTTATTCTAGAAATTAAGATCTACAGAGATAGACCGAATAGGATGCTTGGACTTTCATAAAAGATGTGCATAGAGAAAGTGCTAAAGAGGTTTAGCATGAAAAACTCTAAGAGGGGTTTGGTATCCTTCAGACTTGGCATTCATCTTTCCAAAAAGATGTGCCCTAGCATACCTGAGGAAATAAAATGCATGAGCAAGATCCCTTATGCTTCAGCAATAGGGAGCCTCATGTATGCCATATTATGTACATGATCTGATATAGCCTGTTGGTGCAGAAATCCGTCGCCGCCGGAGGTCGCCGCAATCGAGGCCGCTGGGCGCCGCCGGGGACCTGCAAAACGAAGTCCCGCTCGGAACCGGTGGGGTGGTGGCTCCGGCAGGACCCTCCGACGGTCAAGTTAGTTTCCGACCAACAGTAATGGAGTGCTCGGAATGAGTTCCGGAGCTTAGAGATGTGGAGGAGAGCTTAGAGAGCTAGAGAGCCGAAGTTCAGAGAGCTTAGCCATAGTCAATGTCGGAGGGGTCCTTTTATAGGCGGAGCTTGTTGATGGGACGAGCTTGCCGTCTGGCAAGAGAGGGTCGTCGGGCAAGCAGGAGCTTGTCGGAGAGGAAGGCCGTCGTCGGTAGATCGTGGAGCCGTACTGGCGAGCCGTGGGCCGCATGGAGTCCGGTATCGGAGAGGAAGGCGTTGTTCGGTAGATGTGGGAGCCATACCGGCGAGCCGTGGGCCGCATGGAGTCCGGTACGGAGAGGAAGGCGTCGTCCGGTTAGTCGTGGGAGCCATACCGGCGAGTAGTGACCCGCAAATGGAGTCCGGTAACCCGAAAGGAAAAAAGGGGTGCGCCGTCAGGTCTTGCTTGCAAGGCGATGGTTCATCCCACGAGTTCGGAACTTGTAACAGAGTTCGGCCGAAGGGGAAGCTGGGGGAGTTCGTTCCTGCTGAGGGTCGGCATCTGTAGCCGTTCCACCTTCGCGCTGAAAGAGGCGAAGAAAGCTCGGCTGGCCAATTGAAGACATTCGGTTGGCTCAGTTGGATTCGGCCGGGGCTTCGCTGATGGAGTGTCGGTCCCTGGGGATTCGGTCCGAAGGAGTTCGGACTGCATGGGCCTCGCCTGGAGTCGGTCCGAAAGGAGTTTCGGCCGTGGGAAGTCACGAAAGCGAGTGTCGGCTGGCATGGGCTCGTCTGGAGTCGGTCCGAAGGAGTTCGGCGTGGAAGTCGCAAAGGAAGTCTTCGGCTGCATAGGGCCTCGCCTGGAGTCGGTCCGAAGATTCCGGCCTGCGAAGTCCCGAGGAGTTTCGGCTGCATGGGCTCTCGCCTGGAGGTCAGGTCCGAAAGTGAGTTCGGCTGCATGGCTTGCCTGGGGTCGGTCCGCAAGGAGTTCGGCCTGGTCGGTGATGGTCGCGAATCGGGTTCGGGCTGTAGGAGAGTTCGGCTGAAGGAAACCGGAGGAGCTCGGAGTGGCGCGACCGCTGCGTCTGGGAGGAGTCCGTCTCCTGAAGAAGTCCAGCCGCTTGAGTCAAGGACTCGGCCGCGCAGGAAAATCCGTTGGCGGTGGGAGTTCGTCCTCTTGGCAGTTCGTTCGCCTAGGGGCTCGGCCTGGCGCCTGGCGCGAAGCTTTCAGCAGCTACTGTTACATTGGGACTGAGCGTTGCCCGGGCTTCGCAGGAGCGGGATTATCCCCAACATAGCCCATGCTGTGAGTGTCAACGAGCATATATACAGTCGATCCAGATGACAGAACTTGGACTTCTATGAAATGTATCCTTAACGTTACTTGAGAAGAACTAAGGATAGTTTGTTTGGTCCTTTGGTAATGAGCAGAACTCCAAAGTCTAAGGATATACAAACCAGATTTTTGTCCAATGTAAGATGTGAAAGTCGATATCTGGAGTCTATTTGTGTGTAAATGGTGGTGCCTGTCAGTTGGATAGACGTCCCAAGCAAACTTTGATTGTGGAATTTCACAATGGAAGCAGAATACTCGCTGCATCAGATAGCTGTAAGAAGGCTATTCTGGTATAAGATAAGTTTACCGCATAGATGATCGGAGTAATGCATCAGAGCCATTCCTCCAGTACTGCGATTAAATAATGGCGCATAGGCCCTTGCTAAGCGTGAATCGAGCTCATTAGAAATTCAAGCACATCCCAGCGGCGATACCACACCTCATTCGCGATTACCTCAAGAAGGATTACGTCGAGGTCAAGAGAGTCGACTCCGCAGTAATGCGACGGACCCACTTACAAAGTCCATTGGGTCAGTAAGAAGATCGAAGCCACCTTGAGAAGATGAAATCTTAGTTTAGTAGCCAATTAAGCTTAGATCAAGTAGGACTTTGTTTAGATATGTGTGCCCAAGAAGCCAAATTGGCTGACACCTTGTAATACACTTCTTGGGGCAAATAATAATTTTGATTATAAATAATAAATAAATTATTTTCTATCAATAAATATATATTTAGTGTCTGTGATACATCCTTTGAGTTAATGGTAATAATAATTCTTATTTTCAAGAGTTGAAAAATTTAAGATAAGAATTTTCATTATAACTCATAAAATAGCTCCTGACCGTCAGGATTATCATGAGAATGGTGATTGATCCAAAAGATTGGTGTACAAATCGCTTTTTTTATAATAGATGAGTCTTGAGTCTATTGTGTAAAGACATTGGAGCGAGAAGTATTAGATACTCTGTTAGAGAACGAGGGGACTGAGCATGAACCACCTCGAGCAGTTAATAAAGAAGTCTACCTTCTCGTCGATGACTGACTCCGAAGCTGTCATTGTGTATGCTGAATTCTTTGATCTGAGGTGCATCGATAGTTCACCTTGAGGATGTATAGTTTGACTACACCATGACTCGTCTCCTAAGCCATTCGAAATCCTAGGTGTATTTGCTAGTAGCATGTTTATTGTGAATTGGAATTGCACCAAAGAGGAATCTATCTACTCTCTGATGGATGGAGAAACAGTCCTATGATGAAATTCATGAAGACTAAGTCTATAAGTCCATGGCCATGGCAGAGTGAAATAATAGAAAGTTTTCTATTAAGGATTTTTTTACATTGGACTTGAATCAAATGATTAAATCATATGCTAAAAATTAGGGTTTGACGAGTTCACCTTAACCCTAATATGATTGGGGCTCAAGATAGAAGACTTAATCACACAAGTAGCTGCACCGAGAGATTTATTTTTAGTTTTGATGGATTGCCACCATATACTGCTAGGTGTCACTGGTGGATTTTGGGAGTAATTAGAATGATTTAGATGATCGATCATTCTAGTTGTCTAAATCAAAAAAGTTCTGATTCATTGAAAGGTATTTCGATGATGTCAATGATAAAGATCATGACATATCCCATTATCATACAGAACTGAATCTAACTAGATCACACAAATAAGAGTTTGGATTTGGATATCATCAATTAGATTAATCCAGTTTAATTGATTTGAATTAGATTCAACTAGATTCAAGAAAATCATGCTAGCACACGATTGAACCTAACATTCTCCTTCTATTATCATTAAAAGTTATCTCGATCGAGCCAAATATGTTTATGCTCACTTAGGTATATTTACTTAGTCTGATTGGAGCTTGTCCAGATCAAAAAAGGGTTATCTTAATTTATGAGATAAATTTGAGATAACACCTACCATTTTTCGTCATCTGCTAATTCTTGTCTTTTGACTTTGGTCAAACATTGATCTTTGATTCTTAGATATCTACCCATTTGTCATGCACCTATTGGAGAGTAAATAGGAGCTTGTCCCCTTACTAGATTTTGGAAAGAAGGGGGTGCACGCCTCCCTAAGCGTGCACCTATGGATAGGGACGTCTGGAGTCCCATATAGATGGGACTCCAGGTTGCTTCTTGGATTCTACTTAGGTGACCCCTAGCTATAGACTTTGACCAGTCTTAGGCACCATCTAAGGATGAATTAATGGAGCTCTCATCTGATTAGATCAGGTGATGTCATCCTACCAATCAAATTTAGATCTAATTGCACGAAGCAACGTGATTGATTGAGATGATATGGCACTGCATGACGCAGTAGAGTCTATATAAATCCTGTCTGCGCCCAACTTTAAAAGAGTTCTCTCTTAGCCCATGCCCCAAGGCTATTCCTCTCCTTTCTCTATGTCATCTTTTGATCCTCTCTCTCCTTTCCTCGGCCTCAAGGAAACTTAGGCCCAGTTTGGTTGCGAATCCACGTAAGAAAAAGCTAATCGAGAAAGAAAGAAGATGCACTGCTGCAGAGCGACCTGTAGATCTTCGAAAGAAGTTTTGAAGATTCTCCAAATTAGATTCAGATCTGATATTTGGAGAGGTGATAAAGAAGGAGATATTCTCTAGATCCAGCCCGAGTGAATACCGATAGAGGTCAGGCGCTTGCGTGGCTAGATCCAGAATCTCAGGCAATCAGTAGGATCATTAAAGGATAATCTGATTACCCAACATCAAGATATAAATTAAATTAGATTTAATTTATTTTTATTTTTATTTATTAGATCTATAAAATCAGATCTGAAACATCTCAGATCTGATCTAGATATATGAGAGAAATTTTTGAAATATCTCTTTTGATCTTATCAGATCTGTACGAACCTGATCCAAAAAATTAGGATTTTTCCTTCATTGGGCACCTCATATTTGAGTCTCACATGCCAGAGACTCTCTCTCTTGGCGCATGGGGTTTTAGTTATGCACCTGGGTATTTTGCACTCATGGGATTATTTGGCGCCAACCTCCTTTGCCTTATCCAATATCTATTTTACGTAACTTATGTTACATGGTTTCAGATCTGAAAGAAGGTGCATGAGAGTCCTTCTAATGTTTAAACACTTTAGTGTTTTAAATGAAATTTGGATAAGATCAACCATCTAGTCGCCCCTTCATTTGAATTGGCGCCTCTCGGACCAAGAGTCCAAGGCGCATGGGGCATTGACCTATTCCACCCCTCTCCACACTTCCTATCAGATATGGCACACACTTTAAGGGCTATTAGATGGCCATGTGATTTGATCTCATCCATTTATTGTTTGGCACCATAAATAAAGTCTCGCAACTCTTGGAAAAAACAACGTAGAATTTTATTCCGAAGAGTCCTTTTGCTTGAAGCAATCCTTAGAATTAATTCTACGTACATCTACGTGTCTTGAGATTTTAATGAGGTGTGAGACATCAAATGGGGCATGAGATAAACTAAGGAGAGGGCATGAGAAATTGGTGGAGGTGCCCCTACATAGATTATAAATAGAGGCGCACTCTGGGAGTCCGAAGCAATCAACTTTCCTTCTTTCTTACAAGTGTTCTCTATTGTCCAATTTTCTTTCTTTCCTTTTCTTGTCTAGACAAGGTCCTATTAAGGATAAGAAGTCTTCCTTAAGACATGGAATTAGGAAGAAAAATTAAGAAGACAAAAAGAAAAGAAAGAAAGGAAAGGAAAGGCTAAGAGGAAAGAAGTAAAGACTAAAGAAAGGTTTTGCCCAAAAGATTAAATTCTCCAATAAGAATTTAATCAAGGATTCAGATTTTAAAAAGGTGTTAGTGGCTTGATCAAGTCACCATATGAATCAATATTGGAGGATGAATACATGGGCACCTGGTGGAACCCTTACCAGACCGCTACCTGAATCAAGGTTTAGCGATCGAGGATATTCCTATATCCTACATTTATATTATAAATGCATGTTATATGGTTTAAATTCTAATAAGATGGTTCTTGAGTTAGGATTTGGTTTTATGATTTCTTATAAACTACTTTGAAATTCATGCTTCTATCCTGATGACCAAATCCTACAGTGGTATCAGAGCCACCCTTATTAGGTTAAATCATATGTTGTTATCTTTATGTTTTATAACATAATGGATAATATGATATGATCATATTTGATATGTAAAGCATGTTATTAATATGATATGATCATAATTGTTTATTCATAATTAGATTATGATGTACATCATTCTATAAGGTTGCGCATAGTAGTGAATATCCACTATGTGATGATGGTTGTCCTAGAATAATAATACATGCTAGTATGTTTGTTTGAATGAAAATATATGTCATGATTAATAAGATTAATTCATGTATATAATGTCATTCGATCGAGAATGTGTATAGAGACCAGTTAAATCCTTCTATAAAAATTATATTAAGTTGTAGTATAATTAACCAAAAGCGGAACCAATCTAGATGTATAATTGATCGATCGATGTCTAAAAAAGTGGTTCATGATCAATAAAGAGAATGTGGTTTATAATTAGTTCCGTTGTCTGACTTGGCCAATTTATTGATGTTTAAGAAAAGCAATGGGGGGAGCCTTATCTCTCTTCCATTTACCTAGCTGATTAGATTAATTTAATTCTTGATTGGGGTGCTTAGTCTTATATTCACTACATTAAGGTCTTCCTTCATGCTAGGTCTTTATTATGTCACGAACCATATTAGATTTGTTGTGAAACCACAAGACCTATTATGGAGACTGACATAATATTGTTCTGATGCATTATGATGCTTACAGTATTTTGGATATACTACTTTTTTCTATAATCATAAGGATAGTTATATTCCATTTTGACTGTATAGAGATGAATGGTCATACTTAACTAAAGCATTATAGCTTGTTGTGCAACCATAAGGCTATTAATATTTTAGAGACCAGTATTATATTAAGAATTGTATGAGATGCAATTGGAAAGAGTTTCTTATCTTTGATCCTATAAAAGATTTGTTGTGCAACCATAAGATCTTTTATAAGAAATTAGGATCTCAATCCCACTAAGAAAATCAATTAGGATTTCTCGATCATCATAGTAGAGGGTTATAATGTTCGATAAAATAGTGGAAGATACCATTAAATTAAAGTCCTAATTTAATTACGTATGTTATCATGAGTTGTTTGCTTATATAATGTTCTTTATTATGTAGATAAAATAGCTTGTTTACTTTCACTGCATAGTATATTGGATTCAAATAAATTGATTGATCTTAATTATGTGGATTGATTAAAAAATTTAAAAATAATACTTAATCAAGAGAAACTCTCCTACATCCTTGATGCCTCTGACCTTGAGTCGGTAGGAGAGGATGCTACTGAGGAGGAAGTAGCCACATATAAGATGTGGCAAAATAATTTATTTATTGTTAAATATATCATATTAGCCTCTATAAATAGTAAGTTATAGAGGTAGCATGATGGCATGGATACTCCATCCATACTACTTAATTTAAAAGAGCTTCATGGAGAGCAAAGTAGAACTGCTAGATATGAGATATTTAAGTAGTTATTCCATACCAGGATGGCATCTGTGCAAGACCATGTGTTGATGATAATTGATCTAATCATCCGATTAGGTCAATTAGGTTTTGTAATGGATGGAGAGTTGAGTCAAGATCTGATCCTACAATCACTTTCAGAATTATTTTTTTAATTTTTCATGAACTATCATATGAACAAACTAAATACTTTCTTACCTGAGCTATTAAATATACTCAAAATAGTAGAGAGCCATATCAAAAAAGATAAGACTCCTCTTCTTCTTGTGAATGGGATCTCCATGAAGAAGGCAGGCAAAAAAGATTTTAAGAGAAGGTTGAACCTTAAAGATGGTATAAATAAGAGAAAGAAGGAGAAGAAGGCCTCCGGATAGATGACCTACTTTCACTACGACAAGATAGATTGTTAAAAAAGAAATTGCAAGGCTTACTTTACAACTATTAAGATTGGTGCAAGTGTTACACCGAAAGGTATGTATGAGATACATACAATATTATCATTGAATTCTTTTATTTCAAACTCTTGGATATTGGATACCGACTGTAATTTTCATATCTGTAAATCTTTGCTTGGAGTGCAGAAAATTAGAGTTTTGAAGAAGGAAGACTTCGAGCTCTACGGCGCTGGAGGAAAGTCTATCCAAGCAGAAGCTATAAGGATAAATATCTTGAAGTTATCTTTTAGAAAGATCTTAAAGCTCAATAATTGTTATTATATGCCTAATATCATTAGAAATATTATTTCTATATCCTTGTTATTAAAATAAGTGTTGACCCCATGATTGATTTTGATGATTGCCAAACTTCGAGTATTTAACCATGTATTTCATGAGTGGATGTAGGTCTTTCTAGGTACTTAAATTAAAGAATTAATCCAAGAAAAGATCTACATAAAATCACCAAGTTAAGGGCTTCATAAAAAAAAAAAATTGAGTTTCTGACTTGAAGGTGTCGACCCCAAGGCTAAAGGTATTGACCCCTATCCTGAAATGAGGCAAAAAATTCAAATTTTTAAAGTTCAAAAAATCAAAGTATCGACCCCAAGAGCAAAGGTATCGACCCCAGGCTTCTAGCACGCTCTGGCATGGACTGGCACATAGAGGGGATGATCTAAGGATTGATCTCTATTACATAGAATAAAAGATAGAGAGCAGAAATCCTTCAGATCCCAGGAGGTGTCGACATCTGAAAAAAGTATCGATACCTGAAGAAAAAGTATCGACACTTGAAGGAAAGGTGTCGACCCCAATGTTGGGACAGGCTGCAATGGCTAGTTTTCTGCACTTTTTCAACGAGCCATTCTCCACTCCAACGACTAGTCCAAGCTTGCTAATGGCTAAAACTCACTCAATAGTCACTTTCAAGTATAAAAACAGTGAGAAAAATATTTTGGATTAAGAGATTAAGGATTAAAGAAAGAAAACTATTCAAGAAAAGGGAGTTACATTGAATATCCAAAAATAAGAAAAAAGAGAGAGATTTGAGCTTCAAATTCAGAGGACATTCAAGAGTCATCTTTCACGACACGTTGAGCAAGTCTCTCAGCATCATTTGAAGAGAAGAGAAGCTACCAAAGAGCATATATTCAGCATTATCTTCGCACATCAAAAGAGTTCATTTTTGCTATTAGTTTTGGGTTAAATTTTTATAGTTGTATTTTTTGTTTCTTTACAAGTTTTTTTAGAAAAAAGAAACTTGGGATGTAGGCTAGTCCAAGCTGGTAATTGGATGGTGTATAGATTTTGGTTGACGAGCTTAGAAAATTAATTAGATTGATAGTGATCTTAGAAAAACTATCGATGTAGGATTGTGGTTGGCAAGCCTGGTAAAATTAACTGAATTTATTTGTGATCCCAGATTAAAATAAATACACTATAATCTAGGATTATAGTGGAATTTCCAAGAAGACCTTGGAGAGTGGACGTAGGTGCGAGATTATACTGAATCACTATAAAATTTTTGTATATTTGTGTTGTGCCTTCTTCTTTATAGCTTTACTTATCTTGCATGCTTTAAATTGCTAGTTACTTACTAATTTGGATTAACTCTTGCTTAAGTTCATTTACACTTGATTCCATTATATACACTAGTTAATTTTATTGAATTAAATTAAGTTAAGTAAAGCACATACTTGTGTAGAGTTAAATTTGGTCAAAAATTTTATAAACCCAATTCACCCCTCCTCTTGGGTTACTATCTTTGGACAACAAGTGGTATTAGAGTAGGTGCTCTATTATTAATTGTTGACCTAACTGTCAAGGATAAAAGATCAAAGGGCAACCCTTAGTAGTGTTTTTTTTATTGAGCGCCAATTCACTTCTAAACCATCTTTATTTGATGGCACCAACTATACCTTTTAGAAAATTAAAATAAGAATTTTCATACAAGCTCTAGATTATGACTTACGGAGAATCATAACTAGAGGACCACACACACCTAAAAAAATTATAAATGGTATGACTCTTCCCAAATTGAAAAAGAAATGGAATCAATTTGACAAAAAAGATGGCTCAATTAAATACAAAAGCCATCGATGTACTTTATTGTTCTTTAGATGTGCATGAGTTTAATAGAATATCATCTTGCACATCGGCTAAAAAAATTTAGGACATATTAGAAATAACTCATGAAAGAATAAGCCAAGTTAAAGAATCTAAAATTAACTTGCTTATTCATAAATATAAAATGTTCAAAATGAAAAAACATGAAACTATTTTCGATATGTTTACCAAATTTACTGAAATTATAAATGCTTTAAATGGCCTAGGCAAAACTTTTTCTAACTATGATCTTATTTGCAAAGTGCCTAGGTCTCTACCTAAAGATTGAGAAGCTAAGATAACAATAATACAAGAAGCAAAGAATCTCACCAAGCTATCCCTAGAAGAACTCATGGATTCTCTTATGACCAATGAGATGCATATGGCTCAAAAGAAAGAAGAAGAGGAGCCAAAAAAAAAAAGGACCATCACCTTCAAGTCTACTTCAAATTATCAAGAAAGCACTAAGTTAGAGGATGATAAAAAAGAAGATGATGAGGATATGGTGCTTTTTTCAAGAAAATTCAAGAAGTTCCTCATGAAGAAAGAAGAGAAGAATTAAAATTGTCACCAACAACCAAATTCGTCCCAAAAAGATGAAGAAAAGTGCTTTACTAGGGCTTTGAAAAAGTGATGACTCATTAAGCTTGGATGAAAAAGAGAAAAATGAGAATCTTTGCCTTATGATCTTGGAGGATAAGGTAATAAATTCTGAAAACTCATCCAATTTTATCTTTGATGAACTGCTTGATGCCTTTAATGAACTAATGTATAAATTTAAAAAGTTAAGAAAGAAAAGTAGGGAGCTTAAAAAGAATAATTCTAATTTAATGAAAGAAAAGAAGTCTTTAGCTAAAGAAAAAAAATCTGATTAAATCTAAAAGTTTTTTAGATAAAAAAATTCTTGAGCTTAAAAAAAATGATATTTTAAAATCTTTTCTAAAATAAAATAAAAATCTTTCAATTGAAAAGAAAGAGCTCTGAAAGAAAATAAGAAATTAAGAAGAGAAGTTGAGATTTTGAAATCTATAGCTGAAAAGTTTATAATTAGCTTTGAAAATCTTCAATCCTTGGTAAAAACCAATGGAGCTATTTTCAATAAAATAGAAATCAATTATAATGCTTCAAGAAAATGACAAAATACAAAAGGTATTTTTATAAGAATTTCCATCAAGGATCATTCTTTTAAGTACTTTAAATGCAATCAAATTAGCCACAAGATTTCGAAATGCAATTTTAAAAGAATTGGCCAAATCTTGATAAGACAAATTTGGATTCCAAAAGGAACCTTGAATACTAACTCCTATGGACCCAAGATGACTTGGGTACCAAAAGTTTTGAAATGATCTTGCATATTTGCCAAGGATCCAATACTTTGAAAAGAGAAAAATATCTTTATTTGGATTCCTTAGATGTCAAGATGATGGATGATGACTAGTGGTACAATCTAAACTTTTTTTTCATCATACCATCAATGATTGTTAAAATCTTTTTGACTGAATGAATTCTTTGATTAATGTGCATGCATATAAAATTTCTTGCTTGAAATACTTCTTATGTTTAATTGATTGATTTTGATGCCTTACAATGAATTCATATCATGTTGTGAATGTTTTGATTTTAAAGAATAATATGCTCTCCTCTATATATCATGCTATGGTTAAAATACTTTAACTTGATACTCAACATGATATTTTAAGACTCCCCTTATCAATTTTATAATTGATGAATATAAACCTGGAAATGTTTAATTTCTTTAATTGTTAAGTTTACAAGAGAAACTAAGTTTAAATTAAATTTAATTGAATTTTCTCCATAAAATATTAAACTATTAAATTTACTCAAAATTACTTACATAAAATAAATATTCGAATATAAATCATCTCCTCATAAAATTTAAATATTTGAAACTACATTGCATCTTAGTCTTTTCTAAGGTTTCAAGTCTTTCCTAGTTGAAACCAAATATATAGAGCCTATATCTAGAGTTTTCCTTCTTAATACTTCTAATTTGATTGATTATCACATCCTATTTGATCAAATCATCGAATCTCAAATTTAGATTGAATATCATCCTTAACCTCCAAATCAATTGAATATCTTTTTGATCTAAATTTGATTAAATTCTCCTAATTTGGATCATCTCTAGATTGATTCTTAATCAAGGTGTCGATCTTAAACCCTGTAGATGTCGACACTTGAGCTGAAAAATCCTCCTGGAACTGTCTGGGAAGGTATCGACATCTTACATTAAAAGTGTCGACTTAATTTCTTTAATTGTTAAGTTTATAAGAGAAACTAAGTTTAAATTGAATTTAATTGAATTTTCTCCATAAAATATCAAACTATCAAATTTACTCAAAATTACTTACATAAAATAAATATTCAAATATAAATCATCTCCTCATAAAATTTAAATATTTGAAACTACATTGCATCTTAGTCTTTTCTAAGGTTTCAAGTCTTTCCTAGTTGAAACCAAATATATAGAGCCTATATCTGGAGTTTTCCTTCTTAATACTTCTAATTTGATTGATTATCACATCCTATTTGATCAAATCATTGAATCCCAAATTTAGATTGAATGTCATCCTTAACTTTCAAATCAATTCAATATCTTTTTTATCTAAATTTGATTAAATTCTCCTAATTTGGATCCTCTCTAGACTGATTCTTAATTAAGGTATTTATCTTAAACCCTATAGATGTCGACACTTGAGCTGAAAAATCCTCCTGAAACTATCTGGGAAGGTATCGACATCTTACACTAAAAGTATCGATACCTTATAAGGTGTCGACACTTTTCAAGCAAATTGTCGACCTCTTTTACGGGACGAAATCATTTTTTTTAAGAAAATGAACCGTCCCTGCCCTGTTTCTATTTTCGCTCACACCTTCGAACATGGCTCTTCGAACTCCTCTCTGTCACATCCAAACCTCCAGAAACCCTCCTCCACTCTCCTTCCCATGTTTTAAAAGATGATGCCTCATGTGAAGCATCTTGCTCGATGGAAAAGAAGACCTCGGATGGGTTCTTCGAGCCCTAGGACGTCCCATTCTCCATCTCTGGTTCATGAATGGCAAACAAAACACCACGTGGAGTAGAGAGTCGCTCCCCCCTCACCGACAGCTCCTTCTCCTCCTCCAACTAGGTCTTCTCCATCTCCGACAGCCCCCTCATCTTTTTGAGGTACTTCTTCATGATCTGCAGCCATCTCTCGTGTGGTTTCTACAAGTAGAAACATTAATTTCAATTTTCTAAAGAAAAATAATTTTGATTTTGGAAGAAAACTTAAAAATCTAGGGTAGAATTCTTTTGCCCAAATCTAGTCAGAAAATTTTATTCAAATTTGAAGAGTGGAGATGGGGTCATTGAATCCAAGGTGAAAAGAGTTTTAATTATTTTTTACAGTGAAAAGTTAGGGAGAATTTTGAGGGTGAGAGCTGAAGGAAGCCAAATTGATAAACTTGGAAAAGAGATCAGAAGGGGTTAAATATATTTTAGGAAGAGAGGATTTCAGTGATTTAGAGGAGGTGAGTACCAACCAATTATCTACTGATATGTACCTCCTACATCACATTACCAATTGGATTTTTTTTCCCAAAACCTGTAGATTTAAGTTTATAGCTGCGAGAGACATATCCTTCATGTACCATGTGATTTGAGAGATCCCCCTGAACCTTCCAGCACTTATGATTAGATATATAGAGGATGTGGCAGGGAGATCTAGGACTTCTCTACCCTATGGGATGGCCTTGACTTTGATTTTTCAAGAGCATAGGATAGATCTTGATGGAGAGACCTCTAGAGTCCTGATGTACATAGATACATACAACGAGTACTCTTTATGCCGTATGGGTTTCAAGAGACATGGTGTTCATTGGATTCGTCGAGGAGCTCAGATTTAGGTAGAGGATCCAATTGAGGCTCCACTTATTGTTTCAGTGTTGGATATTCAGATGGAGGAGCCAGCAGCACTAGCAGAGTAGATTTATGAGATCATAGAGGCACCGGTGGATCATTTAGAGAGCTCAGACAGACTGCACTCCAGACTAGACGAGGACTTATTGGTTGAGAGGGTTTTCTTAAGGATCATGGCAACTGTCAGCTTTGAGATTCAGTGACTCACCTCAGAGGCCATGTCATTACTCAGAGAGAAGATTGCTCGACTGATTCAGAAGATCTCTGCTGCGAGAACAGATACTTCTGGGTAGCCTTCTGCAGATGTTGGACTATCTTCTTCTCCTCCATTTGATCTTAGTTCTTAGAGCTTAATCCATTTACTTAGGATGCTAGGACATTACTCATGTAGTCTTAGAGCTTCTTAGCAATCCACTTTTTGTCAAAATATAGGAGTTTGCATTTTGACCTCATATGTAATCAATTCATGTAAATAATTTTTGGAGTAAATGAAAAAAATATTTTTTTTTGAAAAATGTGATGCTTTGATCAATATTAAAATATTTGATATCAAAATGGCTTGATCAATATTGAAATTGCTTGATATTTTATTATCATTTTATATCTTTGATTTTGGATTTTGCTATAAAAGTAAGAAGGAGAAAATTCTAAAGAATCATAATTTAAATGAATATAAATGTTAAATTTTGATAATTTAAAAAAATAAATTAAAAAAAATTATTAAAATGGGATAATAATAAAAATATTTAACATAAAAAGGAATAAATTTTAAGACTTCAATGAATGATTTGATTGATTGTTTGATATGTGAATTAACTAATGATTTGCCTCGCTCAATCAATGCTTTGTGATCTTAAAATTTTACTTAGTTATGAAAGTGGCTACATTTGTAAAACAAAAAAAGAGAAAAATATTAAAGAAGAAATGATAAAATAAAAATTCATTTAAATTTCATGTTAAATATGCTTAATTTGAAAGAAAAAGAGGAAGAAATACGTTAATTTGTTTGAACTTACTAAGTGACTCATGCTGGAAAATAATATCAATGAACATTCATTGTATAATACCATTGAGCTTTTATGTGCTTCTAAATTTTCAGCCTTAACTTGCATAGTTTGAATAATATTGGAGTTTAAACTCTTAACAATTAATTGGAGTTTAAATAATTTTGAAACATATTCTAAACCTAATTTTTCTTGCGATAAATCATATTTTATCCTGAAAGATTCAAATTGACTTGTGCTAAGAAAATTTAATTTTATCTTTTGATTCATATATGCTTATTATTTTTGATCTATTTGACTACATTACCATACTTCTTTGAAAAATTAATAGGAGTTAACTTGGAGTTAATTTGCAATATTTTTTATGCTACAAACAAGCTGAATTTGACACTCCTTCAAACTTGAGACTCGTTTAAAGATGAAAAAAATGATTTTAAGTTCTATCATATGTGATACTTTCAAAATTGAAACATCATTTGCTGAATTTCTTTTATTTGATACATTCGAGCTATATACCTTTTTCAAGTTGAATTGTTAGAATTCTTTTAAGAAAAGGGAAGAATAACTATCATGTTCACTTGTTTATTTAAAAAGTTCTAATTTTTGAACCTAAATCGAAAGTCTATTTTAGTGGTATCAAATAAAATCTTGGCTCTATCCCTTAAATATCTTGATAAAATCAGTATTCAAATATTTTTGAAAGGAGGAGAGTGCCATCAATATGATATCCTATATGCTTACTTTTCATGTTAAATACCCATGAAGTTTAATTTTGATACCCTCTTGAACTTGATTTGAAATTTTCTGAATTTGATATATTTGTCTGAATTCCAATTGATTTTGATGATACATTCTTGATCTTTCCCATAAGCTTTTTGATGTTGTCAAAAAGGAGGAGAGGATTTGTTGAGTATATATTATGCTTGAGCTTATAATACAGTTTATGTTAATGCCTGAAACATTTAAATTTAAGTTATGCTAAGTATATGTTGAGTATATGTTATGCTTGAGCTTATAATATAGTTCATGTTAATGCCTAAAAAATCTAAATTTAAGTTAAATGGGAGCCTTTATGAAGTGTGCATTAATAATTGTGTATATTATCACTTCATGACTTATGCTAGTAAAGCTTTTGAAACACATTAATTTTATTTATATATATATACTCAAAGTTTTATCATTATTAAAAAAGGAGAGATTGTTAACCTCATGATTGATTTTGATAATTATCAAACTTTGAGTATTTGAGTATTTAACTATGTATTTTATGAGTGGATGTAGGTTATTTTAGGTACTTAAATTGAAGAATTAATCTAAGAAAAGATCTACATAAAATCACCAAGTCAAGGGCTTCATAAAGAAAAATTTTTGAGTTTCTGACTTGAAGGTGTTGACCCCAAGACTAAAGGTATTGACCTCTATTATGAAATGAAGCAAAAAATTCAAGTTTTTAAAGTTCAAAAAGTCAAAGTGTCAACCCCAAGAGTAAAGGTGTCGACCTTAGGCTTCTGGCATGCTTTAACATGGACTGGCATGCAGAGGGAATGACCTTAGGAATGACCCTTGTACTAGAGGATGATCCTAGGATCGACCTCTGTTGCACAGAACAGAAGATAGAGAGCAGAAATTCTTTGAATCCTAGGAGGTGTCGACACCTAAAGAAAAAGTATCGACACCTGAAGAAAAGGTGTCGATACCTAAAGAAAAGGTGTAGACCCCAATGTCGGGATAGGCTGCAACGGCTAGTTTTCTATCCTTTTTCAATGGCCCATTCTCCACTCCAATGGCTAGTCCAAGCTTGCTAATGGTCAAAACTCACTCAATAGTCATTTTCAAGTATAAAAAAAGTGAGAAAAATATTTGAATTAAGAGATTAAGGATTAAAGAAAGAAAACTATTCAAGAAAAGGAAGTTACATTGAATATCCAAAAATAAGAGAAAAGAAAGAGATTTGAGCTTCAAATTTAGAGGACATTTAAGAATCATTTTCACAACACGTCAAGCAAGTCTCTCAGTATCATTTGAAGAGAAGAAAAGCTATCAAAGAGTACATATTCAGCATCTTCTCCGCACATCAAAAGAGTTCATTTTTGCTATCAGTTTTGAGTTGAATTTTTATGGTTGTATTTTTTTGTTTCTTTACAAGTTTCTTTAGGAGGAAAGAAACTTAGAATGTAAGCTAGTCCAAGCCGGTAATTGAATAGTGTATAGGTTTTGGTTAGCAAGCCTAGAAAACCAATCGGGTTGATAGTGATCCCGAAAAAACTATCGGTGTAGGGTTGTGGTTGGTGAGCTCAATAAAATCAACTCGATTTGTTTATGATTCTGGATTAAAATAAATACACTGTAATCTAGAATTATAGTAGATTTTTTAAAAAAATATTGAAAAGTAGATGTAGGTGCGGGATTGCACCGAACCACTATAAAATCTTTGTCCATTTGTGTTGTGCCTTCTTCTTTATAGCTTTACTTATTTTGCATACTTTAAATTACTAATTACTTATTAATTTGGATTAACTTACTTAAGTTCATTTATACTTGATTCTATTGCATACACTAGTTAATTTTATTAAATTGAATTAAGTTAAGTAAAGCACATACTTGTATAGAGTTAAATTTGGCCAAAAATTTTATAAACCCAATTCATTCCTCCCCTCTTGGGTTGCTACCTCTGGGCAACAAAAAGATTATAAAATATCTATAATAAACAATAGTTGCTCAATCAAATTTTCTAATGAAATAATATATTTTGGTATTTTTGACAATGGTCTTTTGACTCTATCTCTGAATGACAATATTTTTTATATTGATGAAAATAGAAAGCATAAGAGAGAAGAAATAAATAGTACTTTACTTTGGCATTATCGACTTGGTCATATTAGTGAGATCAGGGTTAACAAATTATACAAAGAAAAGTTCTTTGATCCTTATAATTATGAATCATTGGGAACTTGTAAATCCTGTCTTATGGACAAAATGACCAAGACTCCATTTAGTGGACATGAAGAAAGGACAAGTGAGTTGTTAGAACTTGTACATACAGATGTATGTGGTCCTATGATAACTCAGATCAGAGGAGGATACTCTTATTTTATAATATTCACTAATAATTTATCTAGATTCGGATATATATATATCTTATGAAACATAAATCCGAAGCCTTTGATAAATTTAAAGACTATTAAAGTATGGTCAAGAAACAAGCTAGAAAAAGTATAAAAATTCTTCGATTTGATCGAAAAGGAGTACTTATCCAATGAATTTCTAGACTTTCTTAAAGCAAAGAAAATTCTCTCTGAATAGACCCCTCCTTATACACCATAGTTAAATAGTGTAGTCGAAAAGAGGAATCACATCTTATTAGATATGTGCGGTCCATGATGTGCTTCACAGAATTACTTATTTTCTTCTGAGGTTATGCCCTGGAGATCGTAGTAAATATCTTGAATAGAGTATCTTCTAAATCTGTATCTAGCACTCCATATGAGATATAGAGAAGTAAAAACTTAATCTTAAGTATTTTAAGATATGGGGTTGTCCAATATATGTTAAAAAAAATTTTGGATATAAGCTAGACGCTAGAATAGATAGATGTCTATTTGTGGAATATCCTAAAGATAGTATGGGATATCTATTCTATTACCTACTAAACAAAAGGTATTTGTAAGTAGGCATGCCATTTTCATAGAGAAAAAAATTCATTATAGAAAGAGGTAGTGAGAGAAATATTAAACTTAGTAAAGTTCAAGATAAATAAATAAAAATTTTTTAATCAAAGAAACACATAAATAGAAGAGAATCAAAATACATAACTCCTATTCGAAGATCTGATAAAGTGCGACATGCACCTATGAGGTATGGGTTCGTTATTGAGAATAATGAAGCTCATATCATTGAGAATGATGAACCTTTGATTTATACAGAAGCAGTCATGAGTAAGGACTCAGATAAATAGCTGGTTGTCATGAAATTCGAGATGGACTTCATATACACCAACAAAGTATGGACTTTGGTGGCTGAACCAGAGGGCGTGCAACCTATTGGGTGTAAATGGATCTATAAGAAAAAGATTGGAGCAGATGGCCAAGTTGAAACCTACAAAGCCAGATTGGTGGTTAAGAATTTCAGGCAAAAATAAGGTGTAGATTATAATGAAACATTTTCATCTATTATCATACTGAAATTTATTCGGATTATGCTTGCCATAGTAGCATACCATGATTGTGAAATATAGCAAATGGATGTGAAGACCATCTTCCTTAATGGTTTTCTTGAGGAGGAGGTTTACATGTCACAGTTAGAAGGATTTGTCTCAAGTGAGAGACCAAATCAAGTATGCAAGCTTAGGAGATTCATTTATGAATTAAAGCAAGCTTCAAGAAGTTGGAACATCCATTTTGATATTACAGTCAAAGAATTTAGCTTCATCAAGAATATGGATGAACCATGTGTGTACAAGAAGACTAATAGAAGTACCATAGTTTTCTTGGTTCTATATGTAGATGACATACTCCTCATTGAAAATGATATCTCAATATTGCAATTGGTCAAGTTATGGCTATCAAATAAGTTTTTCATAAAAAACTTGAGAGAAACATTCTATATACTTGGTATAAAGATCTATAGAGATAAATCTAAGAGGATGCTAGGCTTGTCCCAGTTTAGGTACATAGACATAGTATTGAAAAGATTCAGCATGGATGGGAGTAAAAGAGATTACTTATCCATGAGTCAAGGCATGTATCTCTCTAAGAAGATGTCTCCTAAGACACCTAAAGAAAGAAATAGAATGAGTTCTATTACTTATACTTCGGCGGTAGGATCGATAATGTATGCCATGTCATGTACCAGGCCTGATGTTGCTTATGCTTCAAGCATAGTTATAGTTAATAGATTTTAGGTTGATCTAGGAGAGAATCATCGAAAAGCTGTAAAAAATATTCTTAAGTACTTGAGAAGGATTAAGAATATTTTTTTGATATATGGAGGATCTGATTTTAAACTAGAAGGATATTCTGACTCTGGTTTTCAATCAGACCAAGATGATAGCAAATCCATTTTTGGGCATATCTTTACTCTAAATAGTAGAGTAGTGAGTTGAAAGAGTACCAAGCAGCCAACTATAGCTGACTTAACTATTGAGGCAGAGTACATAGCTACAAGTGAAGCTACCAAGAAAGCTATCTAGATAAAGAAATTCATCACTGAATTGGGTATTGTTCCTGAGATTGAGAACTCCATACCACTTTACTGTGATAATACTGGAGTAGTTGCTCAAGCAAAGAAATCAAGATATCATCATAAATCCAAGTACATTTTGAGATGCTTTCGCCTTATTCATAAAATAATTGAGAGATAAGATATTATCATTGAATGAGTAGATACAAAGAACAATATAGCAAACTTGTTCACTAAGGCTCTACCATAGTAGCAGTTCAATAGCCACCTCGATTATATGGGGTTAAAATATAAGGATGATTGACTTTAGTGCAAGTGGGAGATTGAAAGGAATATGCCCTCAAGCTAGTCAAAATATATATTTTGATGGAATATTCTTTTATCTTCCAGACTCATATAATGATATTTTTTAAAATAAATAAAGGCATTTATATTTCATCATATGCTGTATCTCAATTATTTATTTAAGATTATGATGAACTCCATAGATTAGGACTATGATTTTACGGTTATGATGAGATCATACTTGTGAGACCTAAAATCTTAAAACCCTAATCTAAAATATTCCTAGTCGATGGAACATTGAATTGAGGATCAATGATTTCGAAAAGACCCTGTGTATGTTCGATGGAGAAGATGATTGACCTCACTATCACTTATATTTGACACTAATATAGGGATGTGGATGCTCATTAGAGAATGAGTTCACTGAATTGATCCGACTTGAGAATATCTGATGGAGTCTTATATACTTGTCAATAGATGATTCTCATAGTGGGAGTTATGCATGTAATTTTTTGACCTGAGACTATCATAGAATCTTATATGCATGAATTCATATTTTGGTTCATACTCATTCATGACTCAGTTATGTATGGAATGTTCTGGATATGATGGATTGCATATGAAGGTTGTGAGTAGGTCAACATGGAATCGATCATTCCTAGTAAGAGGAGATCGCATTCTACTTACTTCAATCGAATGATGATTCAGAAAGATTTAGATCAAAGCATGATAAAAATTAAAAATAGTTTCTAATATTTTATTAATCAAATCATTATTATAATATTGAGAGAAATATGAAAATAATTTTGGATTTGACATATTTTCATATCCAAAGTCATATTCGGGATGCAGGATGATTGTAGGATTAAGTTGCATGATAAATTTCCACTGAGTCTATTTTTGATATTTTTATCAAAATTTTATATCTTCTGGGTAGATATGATACGTTACTAGACGTCAATCTTGTCTTGTGGGTTCGATCAAATTAAAAAATTTAATTCAATCACTAATTAGAAAGTATTTTAATTGATCGAATCAGGTCAGCTCAATTTGACCTAAATCGGTTTAGTTAAGTTCTAATCAAAATAGGTCAAATTGTATTCGGACCCACTACTAACTTGATGTGGAATCCAATGAATCATATACAAAGAAAATTGATCAAGAGTCTAATTGGATTAGATCATATTTGCAAGTTGAACATGCTAGCACATGTTGCAAACCCTAGCACCTAGATTCGAATTAGATTTCGATTTGGGCTAATTAGATCTAATTTAGACCAAATCAATTTTGGTCATTAATTAGGTTGACCTCTGGCTAGATGATCAAGGTTTTGGGTGCCTCATATCTGAGTCCCATATGCCAGAAACTCTCTCTTGGTGCGTTGGATTTTAGTTAGGCGCATGGGTATTTTGTGCGCATGGGATTATTTGGCGCCAACCTCCTTTGCCTTATCCAATATTTATTTTACATAACTTATGTTACGTGGTTTCAAATCTGAAAGAAGGTGCATAAGAGTCCTTCTAATGTTTAAACACTTTGGTGTTTTAAATAAAATTTGGATAAGATCAACCACCCAACCGTCCCTTCATTTGAATTGGCACCTCTTGGATCAAGAGTCCAAGGTGCATGGGGCATTGACCTATTCCACCCCTCTCCACGCCCCCTATCAGATATGGCACACACTTTAAGGGACATTAGATGGCCATGTGATCTAATCTCATCCATTTATTTTTTGGTGCCATAAATAAAGTCTCGCGACTCTTGGGAAAAATAACGTAGAATTTTATTCTAAAGAGTCCTTCTGCTTGAAGCAATCCTTGGAATTAACTCTACATATATCCACGTGTCCTGAGATTTTAATGGGGCATGAGACATCAGATGGGGCATGAGATAAGCCAGGGAGAGGGTGTGAGAAATTGGTGGAGGCACCCCTACATAGATTATAAATAGGGGTGCACTCTGGGAGTCCGAAGAAATCAACCTTCTTTCTTACAAGTATTCTCCCTTACCCAATTTTCTTTCTTCCCTTTTCTTATCCAGACAAGGTCCTATTAAAGATAAAATGTCTTCTTTAAGATAAGGGATTAGGAAGAAAAATTAAGAAGACAGAGAAAAGAAAGAAAGGAAAGAAAAGACTAGAAGGAAAGAAGCAAAGGCTAAAGAAAGGTTATGCCCAAAAGATTAAATTCTCTAATAAGAATTTCATCAAGAAATCAAATTTTAAAAGAGTGTTAGTGGCTTGATCAAGTCCTCATATGAATCAACATTAGAGAGTAAACACGTGGGCACCTGGTGGAACCCTTGCCGGACTGCTGTCGAAATTTTGACTAGAATAAAAATTTAGTGATCAAGGTATGTTCCTATATCCTATATTTATATTATGAATATATGTTGTATGATTTAAATTCTAATAAGATGGTCCTTGGATTAGGATTTAGTTTTATGATTTCTTATGAACTGCTTTGAAATTCATGCTTCCACCTTGATGACCAAACCCTACATCGATGATTTTGGGCCGTGCTGTGCTGGTCGGTAAAAGAACCCCCACCGACAGGTTCTAGGCTGCACCAGCGGATTCTTGACCATCAGATTCTATGCTATGCTTGCAGCTGGTTGTCAAGGCATGGCGGTGGCGGCCGCTAGGGAGGTAGTGATTACTACCAAGAGCCGCAACCCGGAGCTCCATCCTTTGTCCTCCGACCATGAGTGGAACTCTGATAGAGATATATTTGAGTGATGGTTCATGGGCTATAGAAGTAGAGTTTGAGCTTTATTACTATTCTCATCCAGACACCTCTAACTCCAGTAATGTTCTGGTATAAATGTTAGAGTTTATTTATAAATATAATTCATGTTATAGAATTTATTGCATAAAATTTTTTGGATTACTATTTATATGTTGTTACTTTTGTTTATTGCATTGCATGATGATAGACCCATCAATTGATTAGTATGTATAATCTCTAGCATTCATACATTTATATATTTTTATATGGATGGAAGAATTATGTACAATGATCAAGCTTGTATAATGATTAATTGATTATCCAATTTAGATAGTTTAACAATTATAAATAATTTTATAGATAATTACAATAATCAAACGGTATGCTGAGGATTTCAAAAGAAATTTTGAACAGCATTTTTCTTTTATTCTTCCTATATAGGAGAACTAAGAAAAAATGCTGTCAAATTTTTTTTTAGTTTCTATTGCATATCATTTGATTACTGTAATGAACCTATAGAATTAATGCAATTCCTGAATAGGATAGGACTTATCTTTACCTATTAGTTGATGATAAGATATATTTATTGCATATCTAAAAATAATATTTAATATAAGTTTCATACATGATATTTATTTCAGTCCCTATTTATAATATATTTTTTGCTTGCAATGCATTGGTATATAATGTAAGTTCCACACATGATTTAATTACAGTATCACCATTTTTATAATGGATAAGAGATAGATGAAGTTTAGTAGGCTCTCGCCAAAATATGAGGCTGGACTTCAAATATTTCTTGATTTTGCTATAAAAAAATTTGGGGATCATGGACTTATCCAATATGCTTGTAAGAAGTGTATGGATGGGCCATGACTATTTCATTAATATATAAATGATCATCTCACTATTATGACTTTAAATTTGGTTATAAAATTTATTAGGATCAACATAGTGAGGGCAAGTCATAAGAAGATGATCAACATGATGGAGGAGTGGAACAGATGGTTCATGATATTTTTTTGTTTGTTGGCCATAATGATGGTGCACCATGCCTAATCCTATGGTTGGTGGAATGACAAATAGTGAGGATATGGAGAAGGTCCACAAGTTGATGGAGGATGCTAATATTTCGTTGTATCCTGGATGTGAAAAGATGGTGAAGCTTTAGTTGTTAATCCAGTGGTATTATGCAAAATGCTCCAATAGATTTAGTAATAATGAAGTGAATTGCATACTAGAGCTTTGGAGGATATTCTTTCGGATAATGGATAAATCTTGAAGAATAATTATGAGCCATCGAAGATTATTGAACAACTGGACTTTATTTACATTAAGATACATGTATATCTTAATGATTGTATGCTCTATTGGGAGGGGGATGCCAAGTGAAATGAGTGCACGAGGTGCGGTGTATCAAGATAAAAATAGAATAAAGATGGCACATCGACTCGTGTACCTCAAAAATTGATATGACAGTTTTCTTTAATTTCGAGACTATAAAAAATATTTATATCGATAAGGATATCGAAGGATATGAGATGGCATGAAAAGAACCAAACAAAAGATGATATATTAAGGCATCTAGCCAATAGAAAGGCATGGCAGAAGTTTAATAAAATACATCATGACTTCCCACAAAAGATATGCAATGTGAGGTTGGGCGTGTCATACGATGGTTTCAACTTGTTCAAGCACATGAATACCGTCCATAGTGTATGGCCAGTATTTATTCATATTTACAACCTCCCACCGTGGATGTGTATGAAAAATTTTTTGCTTTCATGATAGTACTCATCTTTGGACTGATGGAGATAAGTAATAATATTAATATTTATTTACAGCCTCTTATTATTAAGCTAAAATAGTTATGGAGCATTCAAGGTGTTCCAACTTTTGATGCTTTGATAAATGAGTCATTCTCTATATATGCAGTGCTTCTATGGACAATAAATAATTTTTCAGCTTATGCCCTAATATCGGATTGAAGCATGAAAGATGAACTAGCATGTCTAATTTATGGAAAAAACATTCGGTCTAAAAGATTAACATATCGAAGGAGCTTTAGTTTTATGGGGCATTGATATTTTCTCCATCGAAATCATCCATACAAAAGAGATGCATGCTCCTTCGATGGCACTATTGCACCTAGTTGGATATCTAGGAGTGAGGTATTGAGAGAGTTGGATGGTCTTAGTGTTGAATTTAGAAAAGATAATCCGATTAGTGTTAAGAAAAGAAAACGTCGATCAAAGGTAGATAACATGCACTTTAATTGGAAAAAAAAGAATCTTTTTTTGACTTATCATATTGGGAGACAAACTTATTGCACCACTGCTTAGATGTAATGCACATTACAAAAAATATATGCGAGCTCCTATTAGCAATAATCTTGAACATCAAGGATAAAACTAAGGATGACTTGAATTCCCGATTTGACTTGAAAGAAGGGGGTATTAGGAGATCACTCCACCCAGAGCTGGTAGGATGAGAATAATGGAGTTTTCCTCGTGCATGCTATATTATGAATGCCTCTGAATGGTCCACATTTCTTCATATATTAGAGAACATAAAAGTCCCAGATGGATAATTAAGCAATATATCAAAGCATGTGAATAGTGAGGATGTTAAACTTAGCTGATTGAAGACTCATGATTATCATGTATTGATGCAGGAGTTGATCCCAATAGTTATTCACTGCATATTGCCAAAAAATATCAGAATGGCTGTTATTCATCTTTGCAACTTCTACAAAGATATTTGTGTGAAGCGGTTGCTTAAGAAAGATGTGAAAAAAATGAAGGCAAGGGCGGTAACTATATTATATGATCTGAAGAAAATATTTCTACCATCATTTTTTATAGTGATGATGCATCTCATCATGCATCTTGCGGGAGAAGTTATACTTGGAGGCTCAATGTTCTATCGATGGATGTACCCCACCAAGAGGAATATTCAAATGCTAAAATTTATGTAAGAAATATGAATCGTCCGAAGGGATTCATAGCAGAAAATTATTTGAATCAAGAGTGTATGGATTTTTATACCATATACTTAAACAAGCTTGAGACACATCATAACCGATCAATGAGGAATCAAGATGATTAGTATAAGCCAATTAAGCCTACATTTGAGTCATTCCATAGCCAGGTGACTTCCCACTTCATGCTATCTCACTGATTTGAGCATCGAGAAAAGGGATAAGGCACACCACTACATACTCTTCAACTATGATGTAATTGAGTCGTACATAAGGTGAGTTACTCAGCCTTATTTATTTCATAATACTTAGAAGCAAATACCATATTATATCTAAATTTATTCTTTATATATGCAGCAAACACAAGAAGGTCATAAGAGTAAAATATGATGCTCTAAGTATACGAGAGAAAGAGAAAATACACAATAAAATTTTTTTTGAGTGGTTCAAAGATTATGTAAGTAAGTACATATTCTTATCTTGTGCATCTTATTTGAACATATTTAGTAATTAGGTATCATTTACTTAGATAAGGAGATTACCACTCGGTAATGTGAATCTTGAAGTATGTGCTCTTTCAATGAAAGCTAATTGTACCATGCATGAGTACAAACAGCTCGTCATTAACAGCTACAGGTTCAATATTTATAGTTGGTTCATAAACATGGCAACATAAAATAGTAGCATGACGTTGAGTGCCACCACTGGATATTATGCTAGCTCGAGGAATTCATAGCCTCATACAGTGGATCTGAACTATTATGAAATGGTGGAGAAGATAGTCATCTTGGACTACTATTCTAAAGAAAGGATTGCATTAATGAAATGTGATTGGTTTAACACCTTATCTCAGTCAGGGATGAAGATTGATGAGTACGGTTTTATTCTTATTAACATGCAACGCCATTTTCGTACTGAAGAACCATATATACTTGCCTCCCAAGCTAGTCAAGTCTTCTACGTTAGTGATCTCTTGGAGCCTCAATGGGGTGTTATTGTGAGGATGGTGCCTAGGCATATGTTTGATGATACCGAGATTGATGATAATGTTGGACCATGCATACAAAGTGCTATTCTAAGATAAAACATATGTGTTGCTGTCGAGCTTTTAGATATATTTGTCAGGAGCGATAGTGATGTCCATATTATAGATGCCACTAGACGATAGTTTAATATTTTGATATAAATATTAAAGTCTATTTATTGATGCTCTACTAATATTATTGTTCAACATGTTATATTGGTTAATGTTTATTAATATTGCAGATCACGATGGCACCAAAATGTCATCTTGCTTTTATCCTTATCCTTCGACGGGCTATGCGGAGCTCCGCATCTGAGTTGCAACTAGAGCATACTCCATCCACTTTCGTATTGACTGCCCAGGCACCATCGGCATCTATTCCTCCACCATCAGCCACATCTCTGGCACATGCTCCATCCATCGATGAGTCTTCATTGGCATCCACATCGCACGATATCATGGCTAGTGAGAATAAGTTCTTATTGTATTATTTATTTATTTATAGTTATTATATATTTTTATATATTTATATAATATATTTTTATTGTAGGTGCATCATCTAGTAGGATATTTCGAGGTCCCACATGCATGCTGCATATTTAGAACCACCAGCATTAGGTCATGGTGGAGTATGATTAGGAAGAAAGGTCAGTCGGGGCGACCGCACGAGAGATGCATTCTTTTTTGAAGTGCTTATGAGGTGCTCCAACATTCATTACAAGAAAATCTATTTTTTGTGATGCAATAATTTTATCATAAATAATAAATTTTTATCGCTAATAATTATTAGCGATAGAAATTTTGTCGCTAATTTTTCATCATAAAAAATAAGATCGTAGATAATAATTAGCGACAAAAAGCAAATTTTCATCACTAATAAAAGGCTTTTATGATGAAATATTTTCATCAAAATTTTTTTTATTCATTAAATTATTTGCAATGTAAATTTTTATGATGGAAAACAAAGTTTTTCATCATAAATAAATATTTTTTTAATGAATAATTTTCATCATAAATAAAAAAATTATTTATAATGAAATTTTTTTTATCAAAAATAAATATTATTTATGATGAATTTTTTCATCATAAATAAAAATTATTAGCGATGGAAATGTTTTATCACAAATAAAAACTTATTAGCGACGAAAATTTTCCATTATAAATAAAAAGTTATTTATGATGTAACTTTTCCATCATAAATAATAATTATTTATGATTGATATTTTATCATAAATAATTACATCATAAATTATTTTTTAAAAAAATTATAAATAAATATATTTTATATTTTTATTTATAATTTATAAAATTAAAATAAAAAATTTATAAATAAATTTCATCATTTCATCTATAATAAATTTTATCATTTCATTATATAAAAGGATATTTCATTATAAAAAATATTTTTTGATAAATAAATATAAAAGATCCAAAATAAAGATAAAAATAAGAGAAAACAAACCACCGACCACCAAGCATTAGCAATATCTAGAGAAGGAGAATGGATCAAAGGAGGGGAGTGCTCAGAGGAGCTTGGACTGGCCTATTGCTGCCTCATCAACTGCATCATCTGCTCCATCTGTACCATCTGTTCTATCATCTATGATTGAAATAGTTGGTACTTATCGATACGTGCAGTCAACTTAGCAGCCCACTGTCGATCCTCAGTAGTTTATCTCTATATCTCTGCTAGTTGGGTATTGCAAGCTGTATGGATACCCACCTTGGATGAGCATGAAGATGTAGAAGCTTTGATTTCATGCCCTAGCCCCCTAACATAACTGGGTCTCGTACTAAGCACCTAATTATAGATGTTGTCATCCGTGGGTGCGGTCGAGCCCTCTGGGGTAGGTTGGGATCTAATGTCTATTATATGATTCTGAAAATTAAAGTTATAACTATTCTAAGTTTGTACTAAAAATCAAAATACTAATGAAAAAAATAGTTGGAAAAATTTATGTAAAGCTCTTAGCTCCTAGCCGTCCAGTTCTCTGACTGTCGCTGATGGGTTCGCTAGTAGATCTCAATCCTACCAGGGAAAGCTCACCACTCTCTATATCTCTCTACAATTTGAGAATAATTAATATATTTTTTTAAAATAATTAAAGAGTTAAAATATAATAAATAAAAATTACTTATCATCTGCTTCATATGGCGAGCGAATGGCCTCAAATCCCTATAATGTGAGACTGTTTGTCTCATCCGATTCGCTGCATTTTTGGCACATCGATCCTGCACAATTAACAGTCAAATTAGTTAGTAAGTAACTGAATTTAAATTCTAAATAAAAAAAATTATCTGATATGTCAGATCCTCGTACGTGCGGCATATGATAGTCCAGTCCTCGATACTGATGCTATCATATGGCCGCTGTCGTGCTGCCTCCACTCCCTAATCATGCACTACAGCATATCAGTGGCGATGAATGCGATACCGATACTCTTTGAAATACGAGCATAAATGATCATCTACAACTAACCGCATGTGATCATGCTCAAAATTAGTAATCTCAAATATAGCATGCCAATAATAAATATTATAAAAATATAGTGTTAATTAAATATTTAAATAAATATTATTATACCGGTAAGTGGCTATAGAAGACCTCCCTCTGAGGCCATGTAACCTGGCAAATGATGCCTAGCTTAGTCTGCTATGGCTCGCACCATCCCCTAATAGGCTTGATGTAGCCTGATAGTATCTCGATGCGAAGATGCTGTCCCACGTGCTCGCATCACCAATGCTCAAGGGCGAGGTTCTTCAATGGACCTCACCCTCGCCTCACCATCGACAAAGAATGGCCTGAAGAAATAATGAATAAAATATTAGTATGATAGCCATCTATAAACCTAATAGCTAGGTAGATTAAAATTAAATTTTATTATATAAAAAATATGAAAATACCAGTTGGGGCTAGCTCACTCGAACTCGCCTCACTCGGACCCGCCTCTACAGGGCCCTCTGGCGACTCTGATGGTGTAGTGGTGGAAATGGAGGAAGGCTCAGGGGTAGGCTGGGAACTCGAACGTTGTCATCTCACTTCTGGTGCCACACTTGCAATGCTTAAATTATGCAGATAATTAACTTGATATATAAATGAATATAATAATGAATAATAATAGCGAAAAATACATAAATGCTAGTGAATAGAATTGTATTGCATACCATTATTGCAAGAGAAGATTCAATAAAAGATACAGATCTACTTATCAATATCCATATCCTCCTCGATTTCTAGATCCTCCTCCAAATCATAATAATCGATTAATGCATCATCTTCTATCTCATCGTCATTTATGAACTGATTGTCGCCCTCCAAATCATCAAGATTAAATACAAAATCTGCTTCAACTTCATTGAATGGTAGATTAGCCCTATTCAAAGGAGCTGGCATAAGTTCTTCGTTAATAAGGTACTCGATCAATATTGGTTCTTCCTCTTAAAAAGCTTCCTCTTCATGTAGATTTGAATTATCATCCATCTCTAATCGGGTTGGTATGTTATACACACCTTTAGGTATTATTCTTTGTATGACATGTCAATCACCTTGATATTTTAGATCTTTTAAATATATTACTTGTTTCGCTTGAGTTGCTAATATATACGGCTCATTCTGGTATCATATTCATGCAAAATTTATATTGATAAAGTGTGGATCGATATGAATACCGATCTTCTTATTACTAATATTCCACCATTCACACTGAAATAAGAATACCGAATATTTGAATCCATACTTTAATTCTTTGATATCTATCAATACACCAAGATATTCAATCTCCTCTTTTCCTTCATATCCTATTGTAGCAATCCCATTATTCTAAGTCTGTCTTTGGATCTCAAGCTCTCTTGTATGAAATTTTATTTCTTCAACGATACAAGATGTGTGGTAGTTAATCCTTCGATTGGGGCCACATGCTAAATTGTACAACTCATCGATCACATCCTCTTCTTTATTGAAATATTTAGATTTCATCTTAATATAGCATAAAAAATTATATCGGTACAAGTAATTAGTTGTATAATTATAAAAATATAATGTAATACTAGTGAAACTTACATGGTCTCCAAATCATTTTGTAAATTCCATCCTATGTCGATCATCAACATTTGTATTATTCTCCCTGGATAGTATATTCTTGTGCTCACTGCAATAAGTCCTGATTTTTAATTTTATATCGATATAAAAAAAATTAGTTAAAATATCGAAATTATGCTATGATAATACTTAATTAAAATTTTAATTTCTTCATAATTATTTAGAATATAGAAGTATGCCTTGGATAGCTCATTCATGTCCATAAACCCATATCTTCTTCCACCCATGGGTCGGACCATTTGTTTGAATATGGATAGTATCAGTTTATCATCATCCCATTCATGGTCAGCGTTATGATCTGTACGATTGAATCTTGTTTTGATGTCGTCAAGATATATCAAGCAAAATATGAGACACTCCTTAGCTACGTATGCTTCTGCTATGGATCTTTTAGGCTGTCTTATTGTGCACATACTTTTTTAGGGTACATAAGAATCTACAAATAAAAAAAAATTAAAGAGTTGTAATAGATTTACATCTTACAACTGATATGTCGAAGAGATTATGATTTCTTTACCTTTCAATAGGATACATCTACCGATAATGTACCGAACTGGCCAAAAGAGCTTTCTTTGGAAGATGAACAACTAGGTTTACCATAACATCAAAAAATGATGGTGAAAAGATTTTTTCTAACTTACAAAGAAGGAGCACAATATCCTTCTCAAACTTTTCAATTAAGTTAATCTTCAACTTTCGGCAATATAGTTCTCGAAAAAATACTCTCAACTCAATCAATTTTGCTTAAACATCACCACTCAGATAGCCATGCATCACCACAGAAAGTAAGCGTTGCATCATCACATGGAGGTCATGACTTTTCATGCTAGAGATATTGCCATCATTATTGTCAACACATCACAATACATTTGAAGCATAAGCATCAGAAAACTTTACGATTTTAAACCATCCATGGAAACTCTTTTTCTTCTTACCATATAGTGAATAATATGTAGGTGACATAAAAAATTTATCACCTTGACGAACTAAATACAGTTCCTGCTAGATTCCCATTTCTTACAAATCAAGACAAGCTTCTGAATTATCTTTTATTTTTCCTGCAATGTTTAACACTGTACTGATGATGTTATCAAAAATATTCTTCTCAATGTGCATTACATCCAGGTTATGATGGAGTAATAACTACTTCCATTATGGTGGTTCGAAAAATAAGCTTTACTTCGTCCAATTCAGCTCAGCTTTAGTATGCTTTTATTTGTGAGTACCTGATGTTTTTCCAAATTTTATATTTTCAATAGCTTCAAGTTGTTCTAATACTTCTGCTCCACTTAACTCCTTAGGTGGCGAACGTCAGTCTGACTTACTATTAAAATATTGGTTATAATGGATCCTTCAAGAGTGATTAGCAGGTAGAAACCGCCAATGACCTATGAAGTAGATTTTCCTTCCTTGCTTTAAATGTAAGGAGGACATATCCTTGTTGCATATTGGACATACCAGATATCCTTTGGTACTCTATCCAGATAAGTTTTCGTATGCAGGAAAATCATTTATCGTCCATAAAATTGATACATGCAACTTAAAATTTTTTCGACTGATAGAATCGTATGTCCATACTCCATTTTTCCATAACTCTTTTAGATCATCGATTAAGGATCGTAGATATACATCAATTTCATTACCTGATGCTTTCGGATCCAAAATCAACAATGATATAAAAATAAATGGCTCTTTCACTCATTTCCAAGATGACACATTATATACAACTAGCATCACAGGTCACATGCTATAGGAAGTACTCAAATTACTAAATAGATTAAATCCATCTGTCGCTAGACCAAGCCGGATATTGTGCGAATCACTCGCAAATAGTGGATACTTTGCATCGAAGTCTTTCCATACTACAGAGTTAGTCGGGTGGCTAAGTATGTTCTCTTCCGAAATCCACTGTTCATGATGCCATCTCATTTCTTTAGTTATTTTTGTGGACATATATAACCTTTGAAGTCTTGAAATTAATGAAAAATATCTTAAAACCTTATGAGGTATCTTCTTTCTTTTCCTATTATCAGTTTTGTACCTAGGCTTACCACATTGCAAACATTCACTTGCTTGTTCGTTCTCCTTATAAAATAATATACAATCATTTAATCAATGCATGAATAAAATCATTATCAAATCGAATTTCAGACTGGATCTCGACCCAGATCCCGATCGAGATCCAATCCGGATCATGACTCGAATCCCAAATCGAATCCCAGACATGATCCCAAACTGGATCCCATATAGGATCCTAGATCGAATCTCAGACTGAATCCGATTTAGATCCCGATTGAGATCCGATCCAAATCTTGACCTGAATCCTAGACCGAATTCTGGACAAGATCCCTGATCGAAATTCGATCTGGATCCTCATACTTGATAGTTTATATGCATTATAAATTAAAACCTTCGACTAATGCAAATTAAAATATTAAATCATAATCATAATGAAATACATGGGCTAAACAAATAAAAAGATTAAACTATAACAAGTAAAAACATAAAAATAAAATTAAAAACTTAACTATTTTAATTATAAAAAACTTATTATTATTGTTACTACTTTTACTCACTCTTATTATTATTATTATTATTCTAACTATTATAATTACTATTATTATTACTATCATTATTATTTTAATTGTTATTACTACTTTTACTCTTATTATAAATATTATTATTATTATATTTACTATTATTATTATTATTATTCTAACTACTATTATTTATATGATTATTATTACCATTATTATTATTATTATTACTACTATTTTTACTATTATTATTATTCTTACTACTACTATTATTATTATTATTATTATTATTAGTATTATTATTACTACTATTATTATTTTTATTATTATTATATATGATTATTACTATTATTATTATTTTCATCATTATTACTACTTTTACTCTTATTATTATTATTATATTTACTATTATTATTATTATAATTCTAACTACTATTATTACTATGATTATTATCATCATCATTATTATTAATATTATAATTATTACTATTATTATTATTATTATGATTATTATTGTTATTATTAATTATTATTATTATTTATTAAAATTTTAAAATTAATTAAGCCCCTCCATCCTGCACCCCCAACGGTGCCCCTCTATCGCCCACCACCCGCGGCCTACCACTTGATCCACCGCCACCGCCCCTCCACGCCCCATCCCCCGCGATCCCACCCCCTCGCACCCGAACACCATCACGCCCCCATCCTCTGCACACCCCCTCCGCAGCCCACCATCGTGCCCGCGGCCTCCTAACCCATCCGACTGCGCCCTTACCACCCACATTGGTACCCACGCGCCCCCCAACCTCTGGCACCACCGCCTAGTGGCCTTGCACCCCACGCGGCCCTACGGCCTCCTATACCGGACCACCCTCCGTGCCTCGTTGTCACCATTGACCACCGACGGATACATGTGCCTCACTATGGTCCCATCACCACCACCCACGACCCACACCATGCGCCCCCACCTCCTACAATCGGCACCCATCCTCCGCATCCTACCACCCGCCACCAGCCACTGCAGCCCCTCGAACGATAGAAAGAGAACACAAAAAAATACCGTCAACGACGTATGGCGATAATGACGGCAGCGGCGACAACGATGGCGGCAACCATGGCGACAATAGGAGAATAGGTCATCAACCGGTGGAAGTGAAGGAGGAGGGGGAGAGAGAAGATGATGGGTGAGAGTGGGTTTCGGGGAGTGGATTTTGTGTGAACGTAGTGGGGGAGGATATTTAAAGATATTTAGCGATGGAGTTTTAGCAACAGAATTTCATCGTTAAAATATTTATTAGCCATGAAATTTTATTTTTCATCGCTAATAATTCATGCCAATGTTTTTTTCAAAAAAATTTTTCTCTCCAAAAATATTAAAATATTAAATAAAATTATTTGTGATGAAAATAAAAATTTTTATCATAAATAACTATTATTTATGATACATTCTTTCCATTAAAAATAATTCTTCATAAATACATAATTCAAAAAATTTAAAAAATGATAATATTTACGATGGGAAGTTTACATCGCAAATGATGTTATTTACGATGGAAAAAGTATTTACATCATAAATTATGATTATTTATGACAAAAATCTTGCATCGTAAATAATTTTTCATAAATAAATAATTTAAAAAAATAAAAAAAAGATAAGAATATTTACGGTGGAATATTTCTTAAGATGAAAATTTTTAAAAAATAGACAAAAATATGCTGTGCATGGTCGATGTGATGGGGTTGAGCGGTGCAAGCACGTCCACTGTTAGCTAGTCCACAGGCAAATTATTTTTTTAAATTTTTTAAAAATTAGTATTCTTTTAAAAAAATTATTATTTTTTGAATATTACATAATTTTAAAATTTAAAATCCATCTTCACCATTCATTATTTAAGTAATTATTGTGCGAGTATCATCACAAAAGATTACCTCGATCTAATAGCTTTAGCTTTATAGATCGATAAAATTTGATTTCAACGATCATGAATAACCGTATGATAATCTAATAGATAGAAATTACCGATGGATTTGACAACTTGCAATAATAATTTTTAAAATATTTATAGTATACTATTAAAATTTTACTTCAATCGAACATCATTATCATGGTCAATTTAGTATGAAATGATTTCAGCCATTCAATAAAAAAGAATGATTAAATGGCCAAATGACGTTCAATTAAGATAATTTTTTAGATAAATAATCTTTGCTACTATTTTGATTATTTGTATGGTGGGGATTATAAAATTCAAACCACATGGATATGAATGATCTAAAATTACACATCTTTTGATACTTATTCTTAAGATCCTTAAATAATTATACTTGTATTTTTGTAAGATTTGCTTAACTTGGATGATTCATATACATATGATTTTAATTTTACGATCATCACCATATAAATGATGAAAGTAGTAGCAAAGATCATTTATCTAAAAAATTTTCTTAATCGGATGTCGTTTGGCCTTTTGATCACTTATTTTTTATTTAACGGTCCAAATCATCTTGTGCTAAATTAACTATGATAATTATATCCGATTGAAAAATTTTTGATAAAGCACTACAAATATCATAGAGATTATTTTTGTAAAATTTTGTATCCATTAATGGTTTTTATCTATCAGATCATCATATGGTCATTTATGATTGTCGAAATCAAATTTTATCGATCTACATAGATAGAGCTACTAGATTAAGGCGATATTTTATGATGATGCTTGCATGATAATTACTTTAATAATGAATGATGAAAATGATATTTAAATTTTAGAACTATGTAATATTCAAAGAAAAATAAATTTTTTTTAAAAGAATACTAATTTTTAAAAATTAAAAAAAAATATTAATTTGCTTGCCGGTTGGCTAATAGTGGATGTGCTCGCACCCCATAATCCTATCGCCTCGATCATACATGGCATATTTTTACTTTTTTTTTATTTTAAAAATTGTCCATTTTTTTTTAAATTTAAAATTTTGGTCATATTATTTACGATGGAGGATTTTTGTCATAAATAATAGATTATTTATAATAGAAAGTTTCCATCGCAAATAATCTAGCTTTTTTATTTTTTTAAATAATTTATTTATGATAGATTATTTACGATGAAAGTTTTTCATCATAAATAATCAATTATTTATGATGATAGATTATTTACGATAAAATTTTTTTGTTGCAAATAATCTCTTATTTATGATGTAAATTCTTATTTCATCGTAAATAATTATTATTTATGATAGAAACTTTCCATCATGAATAATTTGATATTTTTATTTTTTTTAAATAATTTATTTATGATAGATTATTTGAGATAAAAATTTTTCATCATAAACAATCAATTATTTATAATGTAATATTTATTTTTATCATAAATAATTGATTATTTATGATGAAAAATTTTTATCATAAATAATTCAATATTTTTATTTTTTTAAATAGTTTATTTATGATAGATTATTTATGATGAAAATTTTTTATCATAAATAATTGATTATTTACGATCTAAAAGTTATTTACATCATAAATAATTGATTATTTATGATGAAAATTTTGCATCGCTGATTATCTGATCTTTTTATTTTTTTAAAATAATATTTATAATAGATTATTTATGATAAAAAATTTACATCATAAATAATTTATTATTTATGATGAAAAATTAATTTACATCATAAATAATCTATTATTTACGATCAAAAATCTTTTTCATCGTAAATAATATTTATTAGTGACATAAAATTATTTTCTTTGCAAATATCTTTATTTTTAATGATTTTTTTCATCATAAATAATTTCATCGCAAAATATGAGATTTCTTGTAGTGATTATTTTTGTTGTGCCCATGGACTGGTGATTGATAGACATTGGTATAAAAAATCGGGTGTGCGGAGAGATTTGGATAAGTGCATGTTAATTTTTATACATTTGATATATTTATACTATGTTTGATTAGAATAATTTTATAATTGACTTTTGATAATTTTATGTAGAGAAGGTATGACTTTTCAGATCATGAGAGGGCTCGAGATGCCTGACTGCGGATGATTAGAAAGTTATACTAAAACTATAAGATCAAGCTCCATGGAGGATGGCATGAACACCGAAGGGACACTCCAGAGGAGCTTGTTCCTTGGATTCAGGACTATCCTCCGAGTCAGTAGGAGGGGATGGTTAGGTATTGGAGGAGTCAGAAGTTTTAGATTTAATTTTTAATTTTTAAATTTTTTAATATACTAATAATTATATTTGAATACTTTTTAAATACTTATTATTTAAATATTTATAATTTAAATATTTTTTAGACCGCCTTCTATCAGAATCAGGAGAATTGGGCGGCTCAGGAGTACATGCATACTCTCGATCATGAGTCTATGACTAGTAGTGTGTATAGAAAGATAATGAATTCTGAATCTTAGTTTACAAATTAAATTGATATTTTTTTGCATGTTTTTAATTAGCTAATCGATTATTATAGCTAATGAAAGAGGTGTGATGTCCACTCGTAGCACCATCTTTCGATCCAGTCATATAGACAAGAAGGGCAAGCCGATAAAAGCCACGATCGAAAGAATTTTTATAAGTAATAAATAAATTAGTATGATTAGTATTATAATATTTTTTATGATATTTTATTTAAATTTATAATTATAGGAGTAGCTAGACGCGTTCGTGAGAGAAGGCCCAGACACCTCTGGCCCTCTTGACCATCTATCTCAGGTCTTAGGGCATGAGCACTCTAATAGGATCCGATGTAGGTTCGGACATATGCTGACGAGCTACTGATTTGAGGCGAGCGTCTCTTCACATACTTTCAAGATCATCAGTCGGAAGTAGCTTGAGGAGGCATTGGCATAAGCAATTTAGACTACAGAGCGGGTTGCTCAGGCTATAGAGTGGGCTGCTTAGGTTGAGGAGTGCATATCTTAGCTACAAAGCATCGTGATTGCTATGGTGATGAGGCTCTCCACGCATTTTGAAGTTGACTTCATGGGCATTCAGGATATGCTGGCTAATGCTTCAGCTCCAGCCCCTCCAGCTCCAGCTTCTCTATCTCGTGCTCCATCTCTTCCCGGTGACGATGACTTAGATTTAGATTTACTAGACTTTTAATATTTTTTTTCAAAAAAATATTGTAATAAATTTTGTTCAGTAATAATATTTAAGTATTTCAGATTTTCATGCATTATTCTTATGTTATTTTAGATATATTTTTATATTATATATTAAACTATGTTCATCAAATAAAAAATTAAAAATTTAAAAAATTATATTTTTTTATTATTTAAAATTTATGATAGCAATTAGCAATCACTGTCGTAGGCATGAAAACCGCTGCCATAGATTGCATGTCAACCATTGTCATAATTTATGGTAGCAGTGGTATAACTACTGCCATAGATTACCTATAGCAGCGGTTACACAACCGCTCCTATAGAATTAGTACTAGTAGTTAAACAACCGCTACTATTGAGGCTATTATAGCGATTGATGAACTACTACTATTAATCCCATAGTAGCGGTTGATTAACCACTGTTATATATCACTGCAATAGTTCTACATATAGCAGTAGTTAGTGAACCGTTGCTATACCGATATATTACAATAGTTGCGATAATCGCTGCAACAATCATTATCATAGACCTACGGCGACGGCTTCAGTCGTAATGATTGGACAACTACTGCGGTAGCATATGACAGTAGTTTTTTAGTCTAAGACAGCCGTAGACCTTTACTATAGTAGTGCAAAGAGATTAGAGCTAGATAGCATTTGGATGATGATGTGCTTTTTGGTTTGAAGGATAAGAACTTTGATATCTTGACACGATGGAAGAATAATACAATAGTCTATTCTATACTATCAAAAATAACTCAAGATATTCTTGTTATTCTAATCTCTACTATTTCTTTAAAGTCGGCATCCAGTACTGGTAGTAGAAATATAGATCAGTATCAGAGTTTTTTGAGTTTATCTATTATCGAGACCTTAGTTTGTACATAAAATTGGCTTTGTGAAGAATATGATGATTGTATATAAATTTTTTATATTTATGTTAGTAATTTATTATGTTTATATTTCAAATATCTATAATTGATATTTATGTCAACACTTAATAGGTATAAATTGCTCGAGTTTTATAAAGTTAAATGCAAATGATGGTACAAATGCAAATGATGATATATATTGATGCAATGTGTAGGATAACAATAAGCTTCTAAGACTTGTAAAAATCCTTTTCCATTGTCCGGTCAAATTGACTACTAAAAGGTTCTATCTTTTTGCATGCTTAATCCTTGGAATCCAAGAGCATTATCAGAAAATAAGAGAGCATTCAGTCAATGATCATCATAGTTTATAGCTTGTTCTTAAAGTATGAGTTCAATCAGTGATTCTCAACTTGTCTGCTAAAGTTCTTTGTTGATTTCCCTTCTCACATGCTTTCATTAGTTGCTTTGCTCTGAGGTTAATATGGTTCAATAAGGGGCATAGCGATATTGCGCAACACCAAATTGCCGTTAACATTTCATTGGCAAATCCCATACTACTTGGTTCTTATGTCCCCAGATGTTCCATGTCTGTGTCTATTGTATGAATTAAGATATGCATGCTTGAAAGCCATCATTGTATAAGGAGCTTCTGCTAAGTGCATTTTTTAGCTTTTCGGACTAGGTAGACTTGAAAAGGGACTGGTGTGTGCAGGTTTGCAAAAGTTGGCAGATTTCTCCAGCCTTCTGTTATTTGATTGTAGATGCTGTTTGCAATTTTATACCTGCTTCCAGATGCCTTTTTCCATTCCAAGACATAAGACTTATGCACGATGAGGACCCTAAACTTAGGCTTCCTCATTATTTTTAAATTAAACTCCAAAGACTCTGCACTTCATATTGAAAATTTTCCATTATACTAGACAAAAAAGAAAATGCCGAGCTTTACATTAATTAGCACTCTATTTTCTCTACCTTGGGCCAGGCAGTGTCTTGGGCTGGCCTAAATGGATTAGGGCCGGGCTTAGGCTTGGACCTCCATCGGGGTTGGAATTGGGGCTTAACAAAATTATCAGGCCTACGCTGGGCTTAAAGCCCAAAAATATTTTTTGGGCCGGGCCCAGATAGGGGTAGGATCTGGCCCAATCTGGTTCGGTTCCACCCCTATTTGAAACTAATTTGAACTTGGTAATCAATGAGTTGAATGTGATATCCAAGTCAAAATCATTGAAATTTTTGGATTAAGTCTAAGGTTTCTATACTTTACTCAATTGAACCAAGCCAAATTAATTAGCTTATATATATATATATATAATATATATATATATATATATATATATATACATATATACATACATACATGTATATATATATATACATACATGTATGTATATATACACATGTATGTATATATACATACATGTATGTATGTATATATATACATATATATATATATAATCCGGAAGGATGGTGTACAATCGCTTATATATATATATATATGTATGTATGTATGTATGTATGTATGTATGTATGTATGTATGTATGATCTGGAAGGATGGTGTACAATCGCTTTTCTTTAGTAGATGAGTTTTGAGTCTATGGTGTGGAGACATCGGAGCGAGAGTATAGGTACTCATTAGAGAACGAGGGCACTGAGCGTGACCACCTCGAGTAGTCATTAGAAAGTCTACCTTCTCTCAATGACTGACTCGATGCTGTAGTAGTATATTTGGTTCTTTGACCTGAGGTACATCGGTAGTTTATCTTGAGGGTGTTGTAGTTTGACTGCACCATTACTCGATCTCCTAGCCATTCGGAACCCTGAGGTGCATGTTGGCTATAGCATGTTCATTGTAGGAACTAGATTGCATCAAGATGGAATCTATCTACCTCGATGGTAGAGGAGCAGCCCTATGATGATCATGAGAATCAAGTCCAAAAGCCCATGGCCATGGCAGAGTGAAATAATAGAAAGAGTTTCTATTTAGCTTTTCACATCGGACCTGAATCGAATGATTACATCATATGATAGAAACTAGGGTTTGATGAGTTCACCTTAACCCTAATCTGATCAGGCTCAAGATAGAAGAACTTAATCACACAGGTAGCTACACCAAGAGATTTGCATTCAGCTCTGATGGGTTGCCACCATATACTGCTAGGTGTCACTGATGGATTTTGGAAGCAATTAGAATGATTTAGATGATCGATCATTCTAGCTGTTCGAATCAGAAGAGTTCTGATCCATCGAAAGGAGTTTCGATGATGTCGATGATAGAGATCATGACATATCCCATTACCATACAGAACTGAACCTAACTGGGTCACACAAATAAGGGTTTGAATCTGGTGATCATCAATTGAACTGATCCAGTTCAATTGATCTGAATGAGATTCAATTAAGTTCAAAAAAATCGTGCTAGCACTCGATTGAACCTAACGTTCTTCTTTTACTATCATAAATAGTTGTCCTGATTGAGCCAAAGGAGTTTATGCTCGATTAGAAACCTTCACTTGATCTGACTAGAGCTTGTCTAGGTCAGAAAAGGATTGTCTTATTTTGTAAGATAATATCCACCATTTTTGGTCACCTGCCATTTCTCGTCCTTTGACTTTGGTCAAAAGTTGACCTTTGATTAATCAAATGTTGACCATTGATATTTTGACTTTTATCCACGTATCACATACCTATTGGAGAGCTGGTGGGGGCTTATCTCCCTACCAGAACCTGGCAAGGAGGAGGGTGCACGCAACCCTTGGCGTGTGCCCAAGCTGGAGGTGCCCAGGAGTCCCTGTTGGACAGGAACTCCATCTTCATTTTGGATTCCAAATAGACTCCTCCTAAGAACCAAGTTTGACTGGTCTTAGGCACCATCTAAGGAGGAATTCAAGGGACTCTATTCTCACCAATCAGATTTAGATCTGATTTCACAAAGGATTGTGATTGGTTAGAAAGAAGAGGAGTTGGATCACGCATAGTCTATAAATAAGACCTTGCGCCCAACTCAAAATGTATGAACAATTTCCACGCCCTAAGGCTGGCTCTCTCCTCCTCCTCCATGCCAAGCCCATCTTCTCCCTCTCCTCTCCATGCCCAAAGTAGTTTGGGATCTTAGTTGGTGCAATCTAGACGAGAGAAAGACGACAGAAAGCTAGAAGGCTGCGCTACTGCAAAGGACAACTGCTAATCTTCGAAAGCTGTTTTGAAGATCCTCCAAATCAGATTCAGATCTAATTTTTGGAGACATGATAGAGAAGAAGAAGATCTCTAGATTCAGTCTTAGTGGATACCGATAGAGGCCAGGCACTTGCATGGCTAGATCCAGAACCTTCTGCTGCTTACAAGATCATCAATGGGTAATAGGATTACCCTACATCAAGATAAATTAATATGATTTAATTTATCTAAATTTTAATGTTAATTATTAGAATTAATAAAGATTAGATCTAAAATATCTTAGATCTAATTTGGATCAAAAATTTTTTTTTTAAAATATATCTCTTGATCCGGTCAGATCTGAACGAACCTGATCCGAGAAATTAGGATTTTCCTTCAATTAGTATCAGAGCCAAGGTTCTAAAGTGTTTAGATCTAATTTTAAATTTATTCTAATAAAAAAATAAGTGATTTCAGATGTCACATGAGATATGATCAGATCTAAAATTAGAAAAATTAAAATTAAATAATTTGGATCTAAGATTAGAAAATATGCATGACTAGTTCTAAAATAGAATAGTTCTATAGAATAGTCTTGCATATTTATAATTTAATTTGATTAAATTATATTATAGATCTATTTATTTACTATTTTTTAATATTATAATTATTATAATAATATCTAAAAAATAGTAAATAAAAATTATTTAATTTTAACATCATATGAGATATGATTGATGCATGTCTAGACTAGTTGTAGAATAGTTCTACATAGTTATCTAGATTAGAGTTTATTTTGATAAGATCAATTTAAATCTAATTTTTTAGATTACTTATGAGATAATTTAGATCTGAAAATATGCATGATTCGATACATGAGATGTATGCAAAATATGCCATGATTAGATCTAATTTGTATATGAGATATATGATATAGATCTAAAACTATTTTGTAGTATTACATGTTCCTGATTAAGGCGTTCCTCCTAGCCATCCGGTCATAAGAATGAAGAAGGATTTAAAGGCTCTCTCCTCTCATTCGATGGGGTGTTCTTATGATGTATAGGGGTGCTGCATGTTCGTCCTTAATCAGAAACCCAAAACTTACTTTCTATAAAATCCTAGATCCTGAAATCCTAGGATTTATTATGCATATTTTGTTTATGAACCCTACTTAATTAAAAATTAAGATTATGGAATATTAATTAGGTCTAAAATTGAGAATTTTAGATCTAAGACATATTCATAATACTGGATTTAGGCTTGGGTAGCTCAATTAGGTCTAAGTGGTTGATCAAACCGAATCAAGAGTTGGTTAGATGGGATCAATAATGCTTAAATTGACCAACCTAATAGGATTAAATTTGGGTTAAGATCGAGTCACGATCAAGCAAGATCTAATTAGGCTCAGAGGTTAGAGTCTAGATTATAGGCTAACCCAATTGGTTCTGGCTCAACAATTTGGTGTCTAAGGTAAGTTTGGCACATACGACCGACTGATTTTTAATTGGGAGCTACTCGACCTGAATGCGTTCTTGTATGAGTTAATAGCATATTCCTTCCACCAATCTCATTTATCTAGCCATATCTGTTGACTTAGTTCTGATTTGAGGTGGTCAATAATCCGAGCTAACCCATGCCACTAGGTTAGTCATAATTGTTATGACTATGATAAGTCTAGTTTAATGAGATCTAAATCAATTCTTCCTAAGAAAAGATTAAGTCTGAGGTCTTCCATCATTATAGATGTGCAGGCCCTTTTCGGGGTTGATTGTTCTCGACTGGATACAGTGGCTCAATTGCACTGGGAAGATGCAACCATGTCTATTAGGCATTGGATGCTATGGGCTGAAGGATGAGTTGGGCTCAATATTTTGGATATGATGAGAGACTCAATTAGAAATTCAGTCTGTGTAGATGGTGGGTCTGACTTAACTAAGGAGTGGATCAATATTCTGGATATGGTGAGATTCATGAATTAGAGATCAAGTTTGGGTGCACCATGATTAGAGAATCATTGAACAAGAGTTGTTCACTCATTGGCTAACCCATCACCAATAACTGTTAGGTGAGGTGATGAGTCAGTTGGTGAGACCGCACCACCCACTAGAAATCATTAATCGTGGAGATTTTCGCATCTCTATAGAGGAAGTGTAGGGATCCAAGAAAATAGTGGAAGCTAATTTGTTTAAAAATAAAATTTCTAAATAAATTGATCAAGTCATAATTACAGTATCTAACTAGAATCTTTGACTCTCTACAGAAAAATGTCTGCGTCCAATCCATTAGCACATATCTTGGACACACATAGACTGACCGGATCCAATTATAAAGATTGGCTCAGAAACTACAAAATCATTTTAGGTTTCGAGAAGTTAATCTATGTATTGGATCAGGATCCTCCCATCTTACCGGCCCATCCATCCACTGATCAGAGAGCATCTCTGAAAAAATGGATAGACGAAGATAATAAGGCCAGATATTACATGTTGGGCTCGATGTCTGATGAGCTCCAGCGCCAACATGAAGATATCGGGACTGCTCGCCAAATGTTGGCTCACCTGCAGGAGATGTTTGGTGAACAGAGTCGCACAGCCAAATATCAAGTCACAAAATGACTTTTTAAGGCTAAGATGCGTGATGGGCAGTCAGTCCAAGATCACTATCTGATGATGATCAAGAACTTGAAAGAGCTTGAGAAGCTCGGTGTGAAGTTAGACTTGGATCTGCAGAACGATGTTATTCTGTAATTCTTGACTAATGCATATGGGCAATTCATCATGAATTACCACATGCATAAACTTCAAAATTTCTTGGCCAAATTAATGAACATGCTGGTCACTACTGAGCTTTTTATGAAAGGTTCTAAAGGCTCAGTTCTTGCTATGGAATGGACTTCTTCCAAAAAAAGTCTGCGAAAAAGCAGAAGGTGGAAGGAGAAAAAAAGAAGAAGGCAGAGCCGAAGAAGAAGGTTGATGTCAAAGAAAAGTATTTTCATTGCAACAGCGACGGCCATTGGAAGCGGAACTGCCCTACTTACCTAGCCACCCTAAAGAACAAGAAGGAAGGTCCTTCTGGAGGTATGCTCGTTATTGAGTCTAACCTTATGGTTTCTTCTACATCTAATTGGGTGCTTGATTCTAGTTCTAGTGCTTATCTGTGCACTTCCATGCAGGATCTTGAGGATAGCAGGAGGCTAAGGGATGGAGACATGATCCTACGCATCGAAAATGAAGCAAGAATTGCTATAGTGGCTGTGGGAATATATCCTCTATGATTATCATCTGGTTTAGACTTAGTTTTGAAAGACTGTTATTATGTGCCTGCAGCTAGTAGGAATTTGATTTCTATTTCATGCTTAGCACTAGAAGGCTATATGATTACCTTCTTTAAGGACCATTGTAACATTCTTTATGAAATAAATAAAATTGCAAATGGTTTTCTTATTAACGGTCTTTATCAGCTACATATTGATGTATCTGTTCTAACTATCGAGCAAAACATGAATGCCAAACGACCTAGGGATAGTCCAAATGATAGGTATCTATGGCACCTGAGATTAGGTCATATAGCAGAAGATAGGATCAACAAATTAGAGAAAAATAAGCTATTGAGTCCGTTGACTTTTGAGTGATATCCAACTTATGAATCTTGTCTTCAAGGCAAAATAACTAAACTTTCTTTTGTAGGATATGGAGAAAGGGCCACAGATCTTCTTGCCCTAGTACATACTGATGTGTGCGGCCCATTTGATGTGCTAGCTAGAGGTAATTTTATCTACTTCATTATCTTTATCGATGATCTATCTAGGTATGGGTATGTGTATCTTATGAGACACAAGTTTGAAGCTTTGGAAAAGTTTAAAGAATTCAGACATGAAGTAGAAAAATAAACTGAAAAATGCATTAAGGTTCTTCGATCAGATCGAGGAGGTGAATATCTTAGCCAAAAATTCTTAGACTATCTCAAGAAAAATGGCATAGTCTCTCAATGGACTCCACCAGGAACACCTCAATTCAACGGAATTTTAGAATGGAGAAATCGAACACTATTGGATATGATTCGATCCATGATGAGCTTCACAGACCTTCCTGATTTTCTTCAGGGACACTCATTGTTAACTTCAATTTATCTACTGAATAGGGTTTCCTCTAAAATCGTTCCTACCACACCGTATGAGATATGGCACAGTAAGAAATCAAGTCTGAGTCATCTCAGAATTTGGGGTTGTCCGGCTTATGTCAAAAGACAACAAGCGGACAAGTTAGAGTTTAGGTCCTTTAGAGCTCGATTCATAGGATATCCTAAAGAGTCATTAGGATACTATTTCTACATTCCAGAAGACCACAATGTGATTGTGAGTCGACATGCCATCTTTCTTGAAAAATAGTTTATTCAAGATAGCGGCATTGGAAAGCAGATTAAGCTTGATGAGAAAGTCTCACAAGTACAACGAGCTAAGGACCAAATTGGAACCAAATCAGGTTGAGCCAATAAGAACACTACCTCCTCCACCTCGTAGATCGGAAAGAGTTTTCCATCCCCCTGAAAGATACTTAGGTATTATTTCAGAGAAAGTAGAGGAAATGTTCCTCGTAGGTAATGGTGCTTCATGGTGATGATCCCAAAACCTACAACGAGGCGATATCAGATATCGACTCTGAGAAATGGCTTAGAGGCAATGAAGTCAGAAATTGACTCGATGCACTCAAACCAAGTCTGGACCTTGGTAGATCCACTAGAAGGTATAGTACCTATTGGGTGTAAATGGATCTTCAAGAGAAAGATTGGTGCAGATGGGAATGTGGAGACATTCAAGGCTAGACTAGTGGCAAAAGGTTATAGTCAACGCGAAGGCATTGACTATCAGGATACCTTTTCTCCAGTAGCTATGCTAAAATCCATCCACACATTGCTTGCCATTGCAGCCTATTTCGATTATGAAATATGGCAAATGGATGTGAAAATGGACATTCTTAAATGGATATCTTGAGGAAGATATCTATATGGAACAGCCGCTAGGTTTCACATCCAGTGATACTGATCACAAGGTTTGCAAGCTGCAAAGGTCCATATATGGACTTAAGCAAGCATCTTGGAGCTGGAACACTCATTTTAATGATGTGATCAAAATATTTGGTTTCATCAAAAATGAAGAGGAACCATGTGTCTTCAAAAAGGTCAGTGGGAGCGCTGTTGTCTTCCTCATATTGTACGTGGATGACATCCTCCTTATTGGGAAATGATATTCCCATGTTGATGACAGTCAAAATATGGTTGTCCAAGGAATTCTCCATGAAAGACCTAGGTGAAGCATCCTTTATTCTAGGAATTAAGGTCTATAGGGATAGACCGAATAGGATGCTAGGACTTTCACAGAAGATGTACATAGAGGAAGTACTAAAGAGGTTTAGTATGGAAAACTCTAAGAGGGGATTAATACCCTTCAGACATGGTATTCATCTTTCCAAGAAGATGTGCCCTAGCACACCTGAGGAAATAGAACGCATGAGCAAGATCCCTTATGCTTCTGCAATAGGGAGCCTCATGTATGACATGCTATGTACACGACCTGATATAGCCCATGCTGTGAGTGTCACAAGCAGATATCAGTCAAATTCAGGTGAAGAATACTGAACTTCTATGAAATGTATCCTTAAGTACTTAAGAAGAACTAAGGATATGATGTTGGTCTTTGGTAATGGAGAACTCCAAGTCCAGGGATACACAGACTCGGATTTCATGTCCGATGTAGATGATTGAAAGTCGACATCTGAGGAGTCTGTTTGTGTGCAATGGTGGTGCTGTCAGCTGAAAGAGTTTCAAGCAAACCATGATAGCAGATTCCACCATGGAAGCAGAATATATTGCTACATCAGAGGCTGCAAAGGAAGCATTCTGGTACAAAAAGTTTGCTGCAAAAATTAGAGTAATGCCATCAGATGCCATTCCTCTATACTGCGATAACAATGGCGCCATAGCCCTTGCTAAGGAGCCAAGGTCTCACCAGAAATCCAAGCACATTGAGCGGCGATACCACCTCATCCATGATTACCTCGAGAAGGGTTACGTCGAGGTCAAGAGAGTCGACTCTGTAGATAATGTGGCAGACCCACTTACAAAGCCATTGGGCCAGTAGAAGATCGAAGCCCACCTTGAGAAGATGGGACTTAGACTTGTAACCAATTGGCTTTAGGACAAGTGGGAGATTGTTAGATATATGTGCCCTAGAAGCCAGAATTGGCTGACACTTGTAATACACTTCTAGGGGCAAAATTATAATTTTGACTATAATCAATAAAATGGGTTATTTTCTATCACATATGTGTATTTAGTGTCTGTGATACATCCTTTGAGTTAATGGTAATGATAATTCATATTTTCAAGAGTTGAAAATTTAAGACATGAATAATCATTATTAACTCATAAAATACTTTCGACCATAGGATCATCACGAGGATGGTGATTGATCCAGAAAGGTTGGTGTACAATCGCTTCTCTTTAGTAGATGAGTCTTGAGTCTATGGTGTGGAGACACCGAGCGAGAGTACAGATACTCGTTAGAGAACGAGGGCACTGAGCGTGACCACCTCGAGTAGTCATTAGGAAGTCTACCTTCTCGTCAATGACTGACTCGATGCTGTAGTAGTGTGTCTGATTCTTTGACCTGAGGTGCATCGATAGTTCACCTTGAGGGTGTTATAGTTTGACTACACCATTACTCGATCTCCTAGCCATTCGGAACCCTGAGGTGTATGTTGGCTATAGCATGTTCATTGTAGGAACTGGATTGCATCAAGATGGAATCTATCTACCTCGGTGGTAGAGGAGCAGCCCTATGATGATCATGAGAATCAAGTCCAGAAGTCCATGGCTATGGTAGAGTGAAATAATAGAAAGAGTTTCTATTTAGCTTTTCACATTGGACTGAATCGAATGATTACATCATATGACAGAAACCAAGGTTTGACGAGTTCACCTTAACCCTAATCTGATCGGAGCTTAAGATAGAAGAACTTAATCACACAGGTAGCTGCACCAAGAGGTTCGCATTCAGCTCTGATGGATTACCACCATATACTGCTAGGTGTCACTGGTGGATTTTGGGAGCAATTAGAATGATTTAGATGATCGATCATTCTAGCTGTTCGAATCAGAAGAGTTCTGATCCATCGAAAGAAGTTTCGATGATGTCGATGATAGAGATCATGACATATCCCATTACCATATAGAACTGAACCTAACTGGGTCACACAAACAAGATTTGAATTTGGTGATCATCAATTGAACTGATCCAGTTCAATTGATCTAAATGAGATTCAATTAGGTTCAAGAAAATCATGCTAGCACTCGATTGAACCTAACGTTCTTCTTTTACTATCATAAATAGTTGTCCTGATTGAGCCAAAGAAGTTTGTGCTCGATTAGAGGCCTTCACTTGGTCTGACTGGAGCTTGTCCAGGTCAAAAAAGGGTTGTCTTATTTTGTAAGACAATACCTACCATTTTTGGTCACCTGCCATTTCTCGTCCTTTGACTTTGGTCAAAAGTTGACCTTTGATTGGTCAAATGTTGACCATTGATACTTTGACTTCTGTCCATGTATCATGTACCTATTGGAGAGCTGGTGGGGTCTTGTCTTCCTATCAGAACTTGGCAAGGAGGAGGGCGCACGCCACCCAAGCTAGAGGCGCCCAGGAGTCCCTATTGGACAGGGACTCCATCTCCTTTTTGGATTCCAAATAGACTCCTCCTAAGAACAAAGTTTGACTGATCTTAGGCACCATCTAAGAAGGAATCTAAGGGACTCTATTCCCACCAATCGAATTTAGATCTGATTTCACAAAGGGTTGTGATTGGTTGGGAAGAAGAGGAGTTGGATCACGCATAGTCTATAAATAAGATCCTACGCCCAACTCAAAAAGCATGAACAATTCCCACACCCCAAGACTGGCTCTCTCCTCCTCCTCCATGCCAAGCCCATCTTCTCCCTCTCCTCTCCACACCCAAAGTAGTTTGGGATCTTAGTTGGTGCAATCCAGATGAGAGAAAGGCGACGGAAAGCTAGAAGGCTGTGCTGTTGCAAAGGATAACTGCTGATCTTCGAAAGCTGATTTAAAGATCCTCCAAATTAGATTCAGATATAATTTTTGGAGACATGATAGAGAAGAATTGGATCTCTAGATCCAGTCCGAGTGGATACCGGTAGAGGCCAGGCACTTACGTGGATAGATCCAGAACCTTCCACTGCTTACAGGATCATCAATGGATAATAGGATTATCCTACATTAAGATAAATTAAATTTGATTTAATTTATCTAGATTTTAATGTTAATTATTAGAATAATAAAGATCAGATCTGAAATATCCCAGATCTGATTTAGATCAAAGAGAAAATCTTTTGAAATATATCTTTTGATTCGATCAGATCTAAACGAATCTGGTCCAGAAAATCAGGATTTTCCTTCACAGACAGCAAAAGATTAAAATTAATCTAAAAATACTCTAGATCTAAGATCTTATTATATGATTATTGCATGATATTTAAATTAAAAATTAAAAATTAAATAAGAAAGAAAAGATTGATCATATCAACCTAGATCTATATTACATCTAATGCAGCTATAAAATAACAGATCAAATCTATTACCTGAGCAAGTTAGATGTTCTAATTTGCTGATCCAAACTTGAGAATGAAGTCATGAACCACACACGTGTCCGGCCTTTAGGAGTCGTCCACACGGGCCCATGAACACGATCAGAGATCTTGATGCAGGAAATCATCACAGTATGCTAGCACTATGCTGATCTCTTTTCGACGGTCGATCTGATACTTTCTTCTTCAAAATTTGGACCCTCCAAAATATCAAAAAAAGAAGAAGAAGATTTGTGATGTTGAGACACCTCTCAAAATCTTACAAAAAAGAGAGGAAAAGATCTGAAACAAAAACCCTAGAAGAAGACCCTCTTCTTCTTCTTTGTTCTTTTTCTAGACACCCTGATTTGTGTTTTTAATATCTCCATGACCCAGATAAATTTTTCTCTAATTTTTCTACACAAAAGATACCTCTCAAATGTCTACAATTCACAAAAATTTTAGTAAAAAATTCTTTTTAAATAAAGAGATGTGCAGAGTCTAAGTTAGGTCAAAAATCTAGACTAGGAAGGACCAAATAAGGAAAGTTGTTGGGGCACCCAGGGTGCCCCACCTTTTTTTTCTACCATGGACCAGCAAGGGAGGATGCAAATAAACCCAAAAAAAATATGTGTGAGAGAGAGAAATAAGGGAGGTGGCAGCATGAAGGGAAGGAGGACTTTTAGTTGACTAGGAATTCTATCTCATAGAATCCTAAGCGAAATTAACTTCCCCTTTTGATTTTGTCATGCAACAAACTTCCATATGAGAAATAGAAGAGAGAAAGGGGGCATGAGAAGCCTTTGGGCATGGAGAATTTTACGTAAAAATATAAAGAAAAAGGGGTGGGACGTGAGGATTAGGTGGCGCAAGGAATAGGGAGTCTTAGTCACACTAGGACTCCTATTTTGACCTGGTCAAAAAAGATCTTTTAACCAAATAAAAATAAGAGTAATTTAACCTAATTAAATAAGGCCCTTATCTATTTAAGAACTTATTTAAATTAGATTAAATTAAATTTAATTTTAATTTATTTTTTAATCAAATTAAAAAATTGGATTGACCCAAGTCCTAGTTAGACTAGGACTAGTTCTTCCTTGCACTTGGCTTATCCAATAAACCAATTGAATTTGATCCAATCAAGCCCAAACTAAATCTAATTAAATTATATTTAATTAGACTTAATCTCAGCCTATTGGCTTAATCAAATTAAATTAATTAGCAATCAAATTGCTAATCGATCCTCCTGCAATACTTGCACTAGGTCAAACATCAACCGTATTGGTCGTTTAACCCTAAAATGATTCTAAATTGTTGATCAACCATCCGATCAGAACGTGAACTCTAATGTATGTGATCTCATAGATCTGAACCTAAGTTGGTAGCATAGAAATAAATTTCTATACCAATCGAAGTGACCATCAAGTAATGATACTCGACGGTCGGATAGGTTGAAGGTGTAGAACACCATCCTTAGAACCCATGCAGATATAGTTTTCATATAATTCATTCTCTTGACCATAATGCTCATAGGACACCTCAGAGTTCAACTATCAACTCTAATCAGGTTGTCCATATTATATTTTAAAATATCAAATTCATCTGATGGATTATCCTGGCCAAGGTTTTGCTATATTGAAATACAGTGATACATTCTTCTCCAACTCTTGGAGTGGTCAATTCTATCTTGATCACACTCCAACTTCGCAAGTACTTGACTGTGCCCAAAAATCTTCCATTGTTGAATTAAAAATTCAGTTAGTCTGATACCAAAGCATAGTGAGTTGCTTGTAAGTCACTGAGATGAACTCAGGTCTAAGGAATACTTATACCTATATCCCATTAGAGATATTTTTGATAGTAGAATGCTCTAAAATTGGTCACATTCAATGACGATGTACCCATACATCTCATCTATATGTTATACTAGTATCTTCACACTCCTTGGTTAAGAGGACAACCAACCTATATGGTATATAGCGACCTATGCTCGATAGACGCTGTCGTCCTAATTAACAGCCTATCATTTGGTTGTGAATAAATTTAAGAACTAATCGATAAATTCTCTCTTTATCGAAATTAAATAGTTTTAAGAACTTCATCACAACAATAGAGTTCATTAGAAGATGTAAATTTATGATAAAAAAGATGTCAAAATTTTTTTATTAATTAATAAATTAATTACAATATCTCAACTGTCAACAAACTGATGATTGGCTTTAGGACATAATTTTCTATAACTCCCACTTGTCCTAAAGCCACTCGGCACAGTATCTAATACCCATTTTCAACTTATGATTGTCGAACTCCTTGATTGCCAGGGCTTTAGTGAAGGGGTCGGCTAGGTTCTTCTTTTTATCGATCTTTTAAAGGTCGACATTACCACGATCCACGATCTCATGAACCAAATAGAAACGGCACAGAATGTGCTTTGTCCGCTAGTGTGCCTTCGATTCCTTTGCTTGAGTTATAACACCAGTGCTGTCATAGTAGAGTAGGATTAGACCACCAATGGAGGGAGCTACTCCGAGCTCGGTGATGAACTTCCTCGGTCACATAGCTTTCTTTGCTGCATCTGATGCTGTCATGTACTTTACTTTGCAAATAGAGTCAGCCAATGTATGTTGCTTAAAACTTTTCCAGCAGATGGCTCCACCATTTAGAGTAAAGATATATCCCGACACACTTTTACTTTCATCATAGTCAGATTAAAAGCTGGAGTCTATAAACCCCATAAGTTTCAGATTTGACTCACCATAAATCAACCATTGGTTCTTAGTATTTCTCAAATACTTAAGGATGGTTTTAACCACCTTCTAGTAATTTTCTCCAGAGTCAGATTGGTATCTACTCACTACTCCTAGTGAGTATACCACGTCCGATCTCGTACATATCATTGCATACATAATAAACCCCACAGTCGAAGCATATGGGATTCTACTCATACGCTCTCTTCAGAAGTTGTCGAACAATCCTTTTAGAGAAAGAAATTTTTTGACCTATCGAAAGATAGCTCTTTTTAAAATTCTCCATGTTGAACCTCTTCAGCACAGTTTCTATGTACGTGGACTGAAATATACCAAGCATCCTTTTAGATCTATTTCTATAGATCTTCATCCCTAGGATGTAGGATACTTCACCTAAGTCCTTCATGGAGAATTATGATAATAACTAGACTTTTATTCCTTATAGTGCGGGGATGTCATTCCCGATTAAGAGAATATCATCCACGTACAAAACAAGAAATACCACTGCTGGACTATTTGTTCATTTGTAAATATAGGATTCTTCTCCATTCTTAACGAAGCCATACATTTTGATCACTTTATTAAAATGCATGTTCCAACTCCGAGATGCTTGCTTTAATCCATAAATGGATCTCTGAAGCCTGCACATCTTGGACTCATCTGTGGATGTGAACTCCTCAGATTGTATCATATACATCTCTTTGGTTAGCTCTTCATTTAGAAAAGTCGTCTTCATATCCATCTATCAGATCTCATAGTCCAGGTGGGCAGCTATTGTAAGCATTATCTGAATGAATTTGAGCATTGCCACTGAGAAGAATGTCTCATCATAGTCAATACCATAACGTTGACGATACCCCTTGGCAACCAAACGGATTTTATAAGTCTCCATCTTTTTGTCTGCGCCTCTTTTCCTTTTGAATACCCATTTACATCTAATGGATTTAACCCCTTCAGGTGGGTCAACTAATGTCCATACATCATTGACCTTCATGGAATCCATTTCGGATCTCATGGCTTCTAGCCATTTCTTAGAGTCGGATCTCTGCATCACATCCATATAAGTGATCGGATCCTCATCGTTCTCATTGAGTTCGATGGAATCACCATCCTGAAATAAGAATCCATGGTATCTATCCAGATGGTGCAGTACTCTACCGAATCACCTTAATGATATGGATTTACTAGGCTTTGGATCTGATCTAATCAAATCTGACTTAGGTTCAACATTCTGTGTCAGACTTTCTACCTGTTGAACTTCATTAAGTTCAACCTTAGAGACAATAGTTCCTTCACTAAGGAACTTCTTTTCCAAAAAGGTTGCTCTAAGGCTGATGAACACCTTTTGCTCATCAGCATGATAGAAATAGTATCCTTTGGTCTTTTTTGGGTACTCTATAAATGCGCACTTATCAAACCTAGGTCCAAGTTTATCTGTAATTAATCGTTTGACATAAGCCAAGCACCCCTAGACCCTGAGGTATGAAAGTGCTGACTTACGTCCTGTCCATATCTCATATAAAGTTTTAACCATAGATTTACTTGGAACCTTGTTTAAAAGATAGCAAGCCGATTTGAGTGCATATTCCTAAAGGGATATCGACAAGCTGGTAAAATCCATCATGGATCGGACCATGTCTAATAGAGTTCAATTTCTTATTTTAGATACACCATTATGCTGTGGTATTTTTGAAGAAGTCTATTGAGAGAGAATCTCATTCTCTTCTAGATATATGAGAAACTTACTAGAAAGGTATTCCCTGAAGGAAAAAATCTTATTTTTCGATGCAGGTTCGTTCAGATCTGATTGGATCAAGAGAGATTTAAATTTTTTTTTCTAAGATCCTAATCAGATTTAAGATTCGTTAGATCTGATCTAATTAATCTAATAAAATAAAATAAAATAAAAATTAAATTAAATCTGATTTAATTATATCTTTATTTTGAGTAATCCAATTATCCTATGATGATCTTGATATTTGTCTGAGGTTCTAGACGTAGCCACGCAAGCGTCTGACCTCTACTGATATCTACTCGATTAGGATCTGAAGATCTTCTCCTTCTCAATCTATTCTCCAAAAATTAGATCTAGATCTAATCTTGAAGGTCTTCAAAAACTCTTTTGAAGATCAACTGTTGTCTCTTGCGGTAGTGCTGTCTTCTTCCTTTTTTTATCACCTTTCACTTGCTTGGATCGCACCTAACTCATGCCCAAAGTCCCTTGGGCATGGAGAGAAGAGAGAGGACCTGAGGATGGCATGGAGAGGAAGGGAGAGGGGCTATATGACATGGGCTAGAGCAGAAAACTCATAATTCTAGGCATAGATAGGGTTTATATAGACCCTGCTATGCCATGCAGTGCCACATCATCTCGACCAATCATGGCCTTTTATGCAATCAGATCTAAATTTGATTGATGAGATGACATTATTTAATCCAATCAGATTAAAGTCTCTCATGAACCTCCTTAGGTGGCACCAAGACTGGTCAAACAGGACTCCTTGGCGCCACAGCATTTAAATTCATGAAGCAACCTGGAGTCCCATCTGTATGGGACTCCATGCATTATCTTCATGGGGCACATGCCTTCCTAGGCATGAAGGCGTGTGCCCCTTGCCTGTCTACTTTTTAATAGGGGGACAAGCTCCAAGATTCTCTTCTATGGGTGCATGACACATCAACAGATGTCTAAGTGTCAAAGGTCAACATTTGACCAAAGTCCAAAGACAAGATTTAGTAGGTGACAAAAAATGGCAGGTGTTGTCTCAAATTTATTTCATAAATTAAGACAATCCTTTTTTTAACTTAGACAAGCTTCAGTCGAACCAAGTAAAGATTTTTGAGTGAGCTCAAACATATTTGGCTCAGTCGAGACAAGTTTTAATGATTGTTTAAAGGAGAACATTAGGCTCAATCATGTGCTAGCACGATTTTCTTGAACCTAATTGAATCTTATTCAAATCAATTGAACTGAATTAGTCCAATTGATGATATTTAGATCCAAACCCTTATTTGTATGACGCAGATAGATTCAGTTCCATATGGTAATGGGATATGTTGTAATCTCTATCATCGACATCATCAAAATATCTTTCGATGTATCGGAACTTTTCTGATTCAGACAACTAGTATGATCGATCATCCAAATCATTCTAATTGCTCCTAAAATCCACCAATGACACCTAGCAGCATATGGTGGCAATCCATCAAAACTGAAAGCAAATCTCTCGATGTAGTTATCTATGTGATTAAGTTCCTCTATCTTGAGCTCCGATCGGATTAGGGTTAAGGTGATCTCATCAAATCCTAATTTTTATCATATGAATTAATCATTTGATTCAAGTTCAATGTGAAAATCCTAATAGAAACTCTTTCTATTATTTCACTCTGCCATGGCCATGGGCTTATGGACTCGATTCTCATGATCATCATAGGACTGCTCCTCTTCTATCGAGGTAGATAGATTCTCTATTGGTGCAATCCGATTCCTATAATAAACATATACACCTTAGGATTCCGAATGGCTAGAAGATCAAGTTATGGTGTAGTCAAACTATAACACCCTTAAAGTGAATTACCGATGCACCTCAGGTCAAAGAACTAGACACACCACTGCAGCTTCGAGGCAATCATCGATGAGAAGGTAGACTTCCTCATGACTGCTCGAGGTGGTCACGCTCAGTGCCCTCGTTCTCTAACGAGTACCTGTACTCTCATTTCGGTGTCTCTACACCATAGACTCAAGACTCATCTATCATAAAAAAGCAATCGTACACCAATCTTTTGGATCAATCACCATCCTCATGATGATCCTACGGTCGGAAGCATTTCATAAGTTAATAATGAAAATTCATATCTTAAATTTTCAACTCTTGAAAATATGAACTATCATTACCATTAACTCAAGAGATGTATCACAGATACTTTCAAATACATACTGTGATAGAAAATAATTTATTTTATTATTTATAGTCAAAATTATAATTTTGCCCTTAGAAGTGTATTACAAGTGTTAGCCAATCTAGCTTCTAGGGCACACTTATCTAACAAACTCCCACTTGACCTAAAGCCAATTGGCTACAAATCTAAGTCCCATCTTCTCAAGATGGGTTTCGATCTTCTGCTGGCCTAATGGCTTTGTGAGTGGGTCTGCCGCATTATTTGCGGAGTCGACTCTCTTGACCTCGATGTAATCTTTCTCAAGATAATTGTGGATGAGGTGATATCGCCGCTCGATGTGCTTGGATTTTTAGTGAGACCTTGGCTCCTTAGTAAGGACTATGGTGCCATTATTGTCGCTATATAGAGGAATGGCATCTGATGGCATCACTCCAATCTCTGCGGTGAACTTCTTATACCAGAATGCCTTCTTCATAGCTTCTGATGCAGCGATGTACTCTACTTTCATGATGAAATCTGCTATCACTGTCTGCTTGAAATTCTTCCAACCGATGCACCACCATTATATACAAATATATTTCCAGATGTTGACTTTTGATCATCTATATCGGACATAAAATTCGAGTCTGTATATCCCTAAACTTGGAGTTCTCCATTACCAAAAACCAACATCATATCCTTAATTCTTCTTAAGTACTTAAGGATACATTTCATAGAAGTCTAGTGTTCTTCATTTGGATTCGACTGATATCTGCTCGTGACACTCACAGCATGGGCTATATCAGGTCATGTATATAACATGGCATACATGAGGCTCCCTATTGCTGAAGCATAAGGGATCTTGCTCATGCATTCAAACTCCTCAAGTGTGTTGGGATACATTTTCTTGGAGAGATGAATGCCATGTCTGAAGGATACCAATCCCTCTTGGAGTTTTCCATGCTAAATCTTTTTAACACTTCCTCTATGTACATCTTCTATGAAAGACCTAGCATCCTATTCGGTCTATCTCTATAGACCTTAATTTCTAGAATGAAGAATATTTCTCCTAGGTCTTTCATGAAGAATTTTTTAGATAACCACATTTTAACTATGGTTAAAATGGAAATATCATTTTCAATAAGGAGGATATCATCCACGTACAATACGAGAAAAATAATAGCACTTCCATTGATCTTTTTGAAAATACATGGTTCCTCCTATTCTTGATGAAATCAAATAATTTAATCACATCATTAAAATGAGTATTCCAGCTCCGAGATGCTTGCTTAAGTCCATATATTGATCTTTGCAGCTTGCATACTTTGTGATCAACATCACTGGATGTGAAACCTAGTGGCTGTTCCATATAGATATCTTCCTCAAGGTATCCATTTAAGAACATCATTTTCACATCCGTTTGCCATATTTCATAATCGAAATAGGCTGCAATAGCAAGCAATATGCGGATGAATTTTAGCATAGCTACTGACGAAAATATATCTTGATAGTCAATTTCTTCATGCTGACTATACTCTTTTGCCACTAATCTAGCTTTGAATGTCTCCACATTTCCATCTGCACCAATCTTTCTCTTGTAGATCCATTTACACCCGATAGATACTATACCTTATGATGGATCTACCAAGGTCCAAACTTGGTTTGAGTGCATTGAGTCAATTTCTGACTTCATTACCTCTAACCATTTTGCAGAGTCGATATCCGATATCGTCTCATTATAGGTTTTGAGATCATCACCATGAATCCCATTACCTATGAGGAATATTTTCTCTACTTTCTCTAAGATAGTACCTAAGTACCTCTCATGGGGATGGAAAATCTTTTTCGATCTACGAGATGGAGGAGGTAGTGATTGTATTGACTCAACCTGATTTGATTGCATAGGATCCTTAGCTCATTGCTCTTATGAGACTTTCTTCTCAAGCTTAATCTACTTTCCAATGCTGCCATCTTGAATAAATTATTTTTCAAGAAAGATGACATGTCGACTCACAATCACATTATGGTCTTCTAGAATGTAGAAATAATATCCTAATGACTCTTTAAGATATCCTATGAATCGAGCTCTAAAGGATCTATAGTCTAACTTGTCCGCTTGTTGTCTTTTGACATGAGCTGGACAATCTCAAATTCTGAGATGACTTAGACTTGATTTCTTACAATGCCATATCTCATACGGTGTGGTAAGAATGATTTTAGAAAAAATTCTATTCAGTAAATATATAGCAGTTAACAGACTATGTCTCCAAAGAAAATTAGGAAGGTCTGTGAGGCTCATCATGGATCGGACCATATCTAATAGGATCTGATTCCTCCATTCTGAAACTTCATTGAGTTGAGGTATTCCAGATGGAGTCCATTGGGAGACTATGCTATTTTGCTTGAGATAGTTCAGAAATTCCTGACTAAGATATTCACCTCCTCGATCTGATCGAAGAATCTTAATGAATTTTTTAGTTTGCTTTTCGACTTCATGTCTGAATTTCTTGAACTTTTCAAAGGCTTCAGACTTATGTCTCATAAGATACACATACCCATACCAAGATAAATCATTGATAAAGATTATGAAGTAGTCAAAGTTACCTCTACCTGGCACATCAAATGGGTTGCACACATCAGTATGTACTAGGGCAAGTAGTTTCATGGCCCTTTTCCCATGTCTTATAAAAGGAAGCTTAGTCATTTTGCCATGAAGACATGATTCATAAATTGGATATGACTCGAAAGTCAATGGACTCAATAGCCCGATTTTCTCTAATTTGTTAATCCTATCTTCTGCTATATGATGTAGCCTTAGGTGTCATAGATACCTATCATTTGGACTATCTCTGGGTCATTTTGATCTTACGGTATTCACATTTTGCTCGATATTAGAGATAGATACATCAATATGTAACTGGTAGAGATCATTAATGAGGAAATCACTTGTAATTTTATTTTTTTCATAAAGAATATTATAATGGTCCTTAGGAAAACTAATTACATAGCCTTCTTGTGCTAAGCATGAAATAGAAATCAAATTGCTACTTATAGCAGGCACATAATAACAATCCCCAAGTACTAAATCTAAGCCAGATGATAGTTGAAGAGGGTAGGTTCCTACGACCACAGTACCAATCTTTGCTCCATTTTCAACATGTAGGATCATCTCACCATCCCTCAGCCTTCTGCTATCCTTAAGATCCTGCATGAAAGTGCACAAATGAGCACTAGAACCAAAGTCAAGCACCCAATTGGATGAAAAAAAAATCGTTAGGTTAGATTTAATTACAAGCATACCTCCAAAAGGAACTATCTCTTTCTTATTCTTCAAGGTGGCCAGGTATGTAGGATAGTTTCGTTTCTAGTGGTCGTCAGTATTACAATGGAAACACTTTCCTTTGTCAGCATCTTTCTTCTTCAGCTTTGCCTTTCTTTTCTTTCCACCTTCCATCTTTTACCTTTTCACAGACTTCTTCTTTCCAAAAGACTTTCTTTTGGAAGAAGTCCGTTCCATAGCAAGTACTGAGCCTTTAGAACCTTTCATAGAAAGCTCAGTAGTAACCAGTATATTCATAAGCTCGGTCAGAGTATTCTAAAGTTTATGTATATGGTAGTTCATGACGAACTATCCGTATGCATCAGTCAAGAATTGTAGAATTATATCATTCTGTAGATCCTGATCTAACTTCACTCCGAGCTTCTCAAGCTCTTTCAAGTCCTTGATCATCATCAGACAATGATCTTGGATCGACTGCCCATCATGCATTTTAGCCTTAAACAGTCATTTAATGATCTGATTTTTGGCTACGCGACTCTGTTCATCAAACAACTCTTGCAGGTGAGCCAACATTTGATGGACAGTCATATTATCTTCATGTTGGTGCTGAAGCTCATCAGACATCGAGCCCAACATGTAGTATCTGACCTTATTATCTTCATCCATCCATTTATCAAGAGACGCTCTCTGTTTAGTGGACGAACAAGCTGATAAGATGCGGGGATCCTGGTCCAATACATAAGTCAACTTTTCGAAACCCAAAATAACTTTAAAGTTCTGGAGCCAATTCTTGTAATTAGGTTCGATCAGTCTATGGGTGTCTAGGATATGGGCTAGTGGGTTAGATGCAGACATTTTTCTTTTTTCTGTAGAGAGTCAAAGTTTTTAATTAGATTTTGTAATTAAGACTTGACTAATTTATTTAAAAATTTAATTTTTAAATAAATTAGCTTCCACTATTTTTTTGAATTTCTACACTCCCTCTGTAGAGATGCAAAAATTTCTATGATTACTGATTTCTAATGGATGGTGTAGTCCCACAAACTGACTCATTACCTCACCTAACAGTTATTGGTGATGGGTTAGCCAATGAGTGAACAACTCTTGTCCAATGATTCTCTAATCATGGTACACCTAGGCTTGGTCTCTAATTCATGAATCTTACCGTGCCTGAAATATTGATCCACTCCTTAGTTAAGTCAGACCCACCATTTGCATAGATTGAATTTCTAATTGGGTCTCTCACCGTATCCAAAATATTGAGCCAAATTCATCCTCCAACCCATAGCATCCAATGCCTAATAGACATGGTTGCATCTTTTTGGTGCAACTGGACCAATATGACCAGTCGAGAACAATCAACCCCAGAAAGGGCCCACATATCTACAATGGTGGAAGATCTTAGACTTAATCTTTTCTTAGAGAGATTTGATTTAGGTCTCTTTAAACTTGACTTGACATAGCCATAACCATTATGACTAACCTAGTGGCATGGGTTAGCTCGGATTGTTAACCACCTTAGATCAGGACTGAGCCAACAAATATGGCCAGATAAGTGAGATCGATGGAAGAGATATGCCATTAACTCGACAAGAATGCATTCGAGTTGAGTAGCTTCCAATTAAAAATCAGTCGATCGTATCTGCCAAACTTACCTTAGATACCAAATTATTGAGCCAGAACCAATTGGGTTAGCCTACAATCCAAACTCTAACCACTGAGCCTAATTAGGTCTTAACTTGATCGATCGCTCATGTGACTCGACCTTGACCCAGACTTAATCATATTAAGCTGGTCAATTTAAGCACTCTTGATTCTATCTAACCAACTCTTGATTTAATTTGATCAACCACTAGATCTAATTGAGCTACCCAAGTCCGAATCCAATTTTATGAATATGTCTTAGATCTAAAAAGTCTTAATTTTAGATCTAATATATTTTATAATCTTAATTTTTAATTAAGTTTAGGGTTCATAAACAAAACATGTATATAAAATCCTAGGTTTCAGGATCTAGGATTTTGTAGAAAATAAGTTTTAAATTTTTGATTAAGGACGAACGCGCAGCACTCAGCACATCATAAGAACATCCCATTGAATGGAAGGAGAGGGCCTTTAAATCCTACTTCATTCTTATGATCAGATGGCTAAGGGGGACGTCTTAATCAGAAACATGATAAATCTACAAAACTAGTTAGACCTATATCATATATCACACATAGAAAAATTGATCTAACTAAAAACATATTTTATATACATCTCATGTATCATATCATGCATATTTTTAGATCTAAATTATCTCATAAATATCTAAAAAATAAGATTTAAATTTGATTATATCAAATTAAATTTATTCTAGATAATTTTTTAGAACTATTCTACAACTAGTCTAAACATGCATCTATCATATCTCATATAAAAAATTAAATAAATTTATTTTTTATTTTTTAGATCTAATTATAATATTTATTATATTAAAAAATAATAAATAAATAGATCTAAAAATTATAATTAATTAAATTAAAATTATGATCATGCTAGACTACACATAGAACAATTCTATTCCTAGTCTAGACATGCATCTCATATATCTTAGATCTAGATTATTTAATTTTTAATTTTTTAATTTTAGATCTAATCACATCTTATGTGATAGCTAAAATTATCTAATTATCAGATCAAAAATAAATTAAAATTAGATCTAATAAATTTTGGAACCTGGCTCTGATACCAATTGAAGAAAAAAATCTTATTTTTTGATGCAGGTTCATTCAGATCTGATTGGATCAAGAGAGATATTTCAAAAATTTTTTTCTAAGATCCTAATTAGATTTAAGATTCTTTAGATCTAATCTTATTCATCTAATAAAATAAAATAAAATAAAAACTAAATTAAATCTAATTTAATTATACCTTTATTTTGGGTAATTCAATTATCCTATGATGATCTTGATGTTTGCCTGAGGTTCTAGACGTAGCCATGTAAGCACCTGGCCTTTACCGATATTCACTCGGATAGAATTTAAAGATCTTCTTCTTCTCAATCTATCCTCCAAAAATTAGATCTAGATCTGATCTTGAAGGTCCTCAAAAACTCTTTTGAAGATCAACTGTTGTTTCTTGCAGTAGTGCTACCTTTTTCCTTTCCTATCGCCTTTCACTTACTTGGATCGCACCTAACTCATGCCTAAAGTCCCTTGAGTGTGGAGAGAAGAGAGAGGACCTGAGGATGGCATGGAGAGGGAGAGAGAGGGGCTATATGGCATGGGCTAGAGCAGAAAACTCATAATTCTAGGCACAGACAGGGTTTATATAGACCCTGCTGCGCCATGCAGTGCCACATCATCCCGGCCAATCATGGCCTTTTGTACAATCAAATCTAAATCTGATTGATGGAATGACATCATCTGATCCAATCAGATTAGAGTCCCTCATGAACCTCCTTAGGTGGTGCCAAGACTGATCAAACAGGACTTCTTGGCACCACAATATTTAAGTTCATGAAGCAAACTGGAGTCCCATCTATATAGGACTCCATGCGTTATCCTCATGGGGTGCACGCCTCCCTAGGCATGCGCTCCTTGCCTGTCTACTTTTTAGTAGGGGGACAAGATCCAAGATTCTCTCCTATGGGTGCATGACACATGAGCAGATGTCTAAGTGTCAAAGGTCAACATTTGATCAAAGTCCAAAGACAAGATTTAGCAGGTGACGAAAAATGGCAGGTGTTGTCTCAAATTTATTTCATAAATTAAGACAATCCTTTTCTGACTTAGAAAAGCCCCAGTCAGACCAAGTAAAGGTTTTTGAGTGAGTCTAAATACATTTGGCTCAGTCGAGACAAGTTTTAATGATTGTTTAAAGGAGAACATTAGGCTCAATCGTGTGCTAGCATGATTTTTTTGAACCTAATTGAATATTATTCAAATCAATTAAACTAGGTTAGTCTAATTGATGATATCCAGATCCAAACCCTTGTTTGTATGACCTAGTTAGGTTTAGTTCCATATGATAATAGGATATGTCATAATCTCTATCATCGACATCATCGAAATACCTTCCAATGGATCAGAACTTTTCTGATTCAGACAACTAGTATGATGATCATCCAAATCATTCTAATTGCTCCCAAAATCCACCAGTGATACCTAGCAGCATATGGTAGCAACCCATTAGAACTGAAAGCGAACCTCTCGATGCAGTTATCTATGTGATTAAGTTTCTCTATCTTGAGCTTCGATCGGATTAGGGTTAAGGTGATCTCGTCAAATCCTAATTTCCGTTATATGAATTAATCATTCGATTCAAGTTCAATGTGAAAACCCTAATAAAAACTCTTTCTATTATTTCACTCTACCATGGCCATAGGCTTATGGACTCGATTCTCATGATCATCATAGGGTTGGTCCTCTTCTATCGAGGTAGATAGATCCCCTATTGGTGCAATCCAATTCTTACAATGAACATGCTATAGGCAACATACACCTCAGGATTTCGAATGGCTAGAAGATCGAGTTATGGTGTAGTCAAATTATAACATCCTCAAGGTAAATTATCGATGCACCTCAGATCAAAGAACTAGATACACCACTGCAGCTTCGAGCCAGTCATCAATGAGAAGGTAGACTTCCTTATAACTACTCAAGGTGGTCACACTCAATGCCCTCGTTCTCTAATGAGTACTTATACTCTCACTCCGGTGTCTCTATACCATAGACTCAAGATTCATCTATCAAAAAGAAGCGATTGTACACCAACCATTCGGATCAATCACCATCCTCATGATGATCCTATGGTCGGAAGCATTTTATAAGTTAATAATGAAAATTCATGTCTTAAATTTTCAACTCTTGAAAATATAAACTATCATTACCATTAACTCAAGGGATGTATCACAAACACTTTCAAATACACACTATAATAGAAAACAATCCATTTTATTACTTATAGTCAAAATTATAATTTTATCCTTAGAAGTGTATTACAAGTATCAGCCAATCTGGCTTCTAGGGCACACTTATCTAACATTTTCCTACTCGGTCAGATCGAAGAGTTTTAACACTCTTTCCAATTTATTTTTCTACTTTACTTCGAAATTGTTTGAACATTTCAAACAAATTCGACTTATGTTTCATCAGATAGACATATCCAAATTTGGATAGATCATCTATGAAAGTGATGAAGTAGACATATCCACCTTAGGCACTAGTACTCATTGGTCCATGTTGGGGATAAATTCCGCTCCCGCCAAAGTTCAGTCTGATGCTTAGCTTAATGCAATTGATAATCATGGAAGAGCTTCGATCGAAAATTCTTCCTCCAGCGATCGAATTTCTTCCAGACTTCTCCTTCATTCGAATTTCTATAGGAGCCGAACTCCTTCCGAACTTCTTCTTCAGTCAGATTCCTCCAGGAGCCGAACTCTTTACGGACCTTTCCTTTAGTTGGATTCCTACAGAAACCAAACTCCTTCCGAACTTCTCCTTCAGTTGAATTTCTATAGGAGCCGAACTCATTCCAAACTTCTCCTTCAGTTGGATTTCTTCAAGAGCCAAACTCCTTCCGGACCTCTCCATCAGTCAGATTTCTATAGGAGCTGAACTCCTTTGGACCTCTCCTTCCGTCGAATTTTTACAGAAGCTGAACTCCTTCCGAACCTCTCCTTTAGTCGGATTCCTATAGGAGTCAAACTTCTTCCAAACTTCTCCTTCAGTTAGATTCCTCCAGAAGCTGAACTCCTTCCGGACCTCTCATTCAGTCGAATTTCTTCAGAAGTCGAACTTCTTTCGGACCTCTCCTTCGATCAGATTCCTACAGGACCCTTCAGTCAGATTCTTCAGGAGCTGAACTCCTTTCGAACCCTCCTTCAGTCGGATTTCTATAGGAGCCGAACTCTTTCGACCCTCCTTCAATTAGATTCCTATAGGTGCCGAACTTCTTTCAGACTTCTCCTTCAGTTGGATTTCCTATAGGAGCCGAACTCCTTCCGGACCTCTCCTTCAGTTGATTCCTTTAGGAGCCAAACTCCTTCCAATTTTTTTTTAGTCAGATTCCTACAGGAGCCGAACTCCTTTCGAACTTCTTCTTTAGTCGTATTCCTATAGGAGCTGAACTCCTTCTGAACCTCTTCTTCAGTTGGATTCCTATAGGATCCAAACTTCTTCCAGACCTCTCCTTCAGTTGGATTCCTACAGGAGTCGAACTCCTTTCGGACCTCTCCTTCAGTCGAACTTCATTTGGATTCCTCCAGCGGATTACTTTCAGATTTCAAGTAATATTCCTCCTAGATGATCTCCTCTAGCCGTATTTTCTTTAGGAGTCCGAACTCCTCTGAAATTGATATATATCAAAGTTCTTCACCAACCAATGCCTGCTTCCTCCGAACTTTGACTATTAAATCTCAATGAACAGGCGATCCCACTACCGAACGGTTATGACTGTCATTTATCAGGACAGTTATGACTGTCATTTATCAGTCTGCTATAGACGACCCCACTATCGAACATTTACGACTATCATTTATCAGGATGGTTATGACTGTCATTTATCAATCTGCTATAGGCTACCCCACTACCGAACGATTACGACAAGCTCCATCTATAAAAAAGAATCCTCTAGATATGTTTTCTCTAAGCTCTCTTCTTCTTCCTAAAACTCTGCTGAATTCTTGCCTGAGCACTCCATTTTTGTTGGCCAGAAGAGCTGACTTGATCAACGGAGGGTCCTACCGGAGCCACCACCACCGACTCCAAATGAAACTTTATTTTGTAGATCATCGGTGGTGACCTCTTCTTTCTCAACTTTAGCTTGATCCGACATCAATCAGATTCTACAACAATAAGATTGGCACTAGAAGAAGGGCTCCTTTATTTCTGAGGTTCCCTTGTTCTTAAAGAAGTGCTCAGCAGCGATCTCTCTTTTTTCTCTCTAGAGTTTTTTTTTGAAAAAAAAATGCCTTCTAGGAAAGCTTCAACCCGATGATCAACGACCTCTGTAGCCAGATCCCATCCAGATCTATCCATTCCTGCTCTAGCTCTGACAACTCAAGCTCCACTTGCAGCCATGGTGGATGTGAAGCAGTTCAACCTACTAGTCCAGCAGGTTTGCGGTGTCATAGAGGCAGTGCAGACCATACATCGATAGGCTTCGATGCCAATTCGATTGGAGCAGACTTTTTTGGAGCTCCATGATCCATCGGAGGATGACCAACTCGGGCTAGTCGGTCGGTGACCTCCGAAAAGAAGAAACAAAGGATGGAGACCCATTGCTCGGACCATGATTTGACCCTAGGGGAAGCTTTGCCCCCATCCCACCAAAAAACTTTGGAGATTAATGATCGTTTAGATCTCCTGAATCAAAGGCTCTAGGAAATGAGCCGACGAATCGAAGAGCTCCATCATACTTCCTCCTTATACGATAATAATATTTGCACTGACCCTCCTTTTTCTCAGAGGATTATGCAAGAGCCTATTCCATCGAACTTCAAACTTTCTCAATTTAAGAGCTACGATGAAATCTCTAATCCGATCGATCATCAGAAGGTCTTTCAAACTATGATGCTGCTCCATGGTGCATCAGATGCCATCTTATGCCGAGCTTTTTCATCTTCCTTAAAGAGAGCAACAAGAAACTAATACTCGACGTTGAAATTAGGTACAATCTTTTTCTTTGACCAAATGAGCCATCAATTTATGGCTCACTTCATCAGTAGTTGACGTCCGTACCGAGGTTCAGATTTTCTGATGCATATTAAATAGAAGGAGAAAGAATCTATCTGGGCTTATGTCATCCGATTTAATGCTGCTGCTTTAGAAGTTTAAAATCTGGATCAGTCTATTGCAATGGCCACACTCAAGGGCAGTCTTCAGAAGAATGATTTGTTATTCTTTCTGAAGAAAAAGTATCCTAGGAACTTTGCTGATCTACTAGCTCAGGCTGAAGGATATGCCCGAATGGAAGAAACCTTCAAATTGAAGGATGAAAAAGCCATAGAAGAGTGGCAGACGGATGAATCTAATAAATCCACAGCTCTCCATTCATCTTGGCCTTCAGAACAAAGGCAGTCGTTCTAATAGAGCTTAAACTTCCATCGGCATGAGTTGTGGCATCAATGAGTAGTAGAACTCATTGGATCTTAGGGCTAACCTTGACTTATTGAAAAAAAAAGAGGAAGAAGCTCAAGTTCGGATGGCAGTCTACAAGCAGAAAGTAGCTTGCTACTATAACTCTAAGGTCAGAGGCAAAGTATTCAAAGTGGAAGACTTGGTACTTTGGTGAGTGGCTATTTCACAACCTCAAAATCAAGAAAAGCTCGCACCAAATTGGGAAGGCCCGTATGAAGTCAAAGAGGTCATCCGATCTAGAACTTATTACTTGAAGGAGCTCGAAGGAGCAACACTCCCGCGATCCTGAAATTTGGAGAACTTGCGAATGTATTACCAATAATTTTATCTTAATAAAATTCTCTCTTTTCAATATCTCTACCTTTTGGTGCAAAATTAAATAATGACAAGGAATGACTTAACCGAACATTGTTCTTAAAAGAAGACGAAGACCTCCAGTTATTTAAGATAAGAGGATGGGAGAGGTCCTTCCAACGATCCTTTTGAGCTCCTACTGTCCTATTAGGAACAGGAGAAAAATCTCGTCCTAACTTGAGCAAAATGAAGACTTTCGATTATTTAAGCTAGGAGGAAAGGAAAGGCCCTTTTAACGGCTCTTTTGTGCTCCTACTGTCCTGTTAGAAATAGGAGGAGAACCTCATCCTAACTTGAGTAAAGCGAAGTCCTCCGACTATTTAAGCTAGGAGAGGGGGAGAGATCCTTTCAGTGACCCTTTTGTACCTCCACCATCCTGTTAGAAATAGGAGGAGAACCTCATCCTAACTTGAGCAAAGCAAAAACCTCTCGCTATTTAAGCCAGGAGGGAGGAGAGGCTCTTTCAATGATCTTTTTGTACTCCCACTATCCTGCTAGGAACAGGAGGAGAACCTCATCCTAACTTGAGCAAGATGAAAATCTCCAGTTATGTAAGACAGGAGGAGGAGAGAGGACCTTTCAACTGCCCCTGCATACCTCCACTATCTTTTAGGAATAGGAGGAGAATCTCATCCTAACTTGAGCAAGATGAAGACCGTCGGTTATGTAAAACAGGAGGAGGGGAGAGGCCCTTTCAATGGCTCCTGCATACCCCAACTGTCCTTTTAGGAATAGAAGGAGAACCTCATCCTAACTTGAGCAAGACGAAGACCTTCGAATATGTAAGATAAGAGGAGGAAAGAGATCCTTTCAATGGCCCCTGCATACCCCCACTACCTTGTTAGAAACAAGAGGAGAAGCTTGTCCCAAAAAATCAAAAACCAACCTCATCAAGAATAGGAGGAGAATCTCGTCCTGACATGAATGAAGACCTTCGGTTACTTAAGACGAAAGAAAGACCTCATCCTAATAAAGAAAAAAAGAAAAACCAACCCCGTTAGGAATATAAGGAAGACCTCATCCTGATAGAAAGAGAGGAATAAAGCCAACTGTATCAGGAATAGGAGGAGAACCTCATTCTGACATAGATGATGACCTCCGATAGGAGAAGAACACCTACCGACGATTATTTCGATAAAAGATGAGGTGAAAAGAATGGAAAAAATAACAAACGATAAATCCATGCAAGACAAAGAGATAATTGAAGAAAACTTCATTCTATTAAAAATTGGAGTCTATTACAAAGGTCCGCAAGAGCATGTACAAAAAAAAAGAAAAGGAAAAGAAGAGAAAAGAGATAGAAAAATAAACGAAGTCCTAAGAGGACCCGAAATCCTCAGACTTCAGACTGCCGATCCCTACTACCGCCAAAGATTGCTTCAAACTGATGATTTCTTCTTCAAGTTCTCTCCTTTTCAACACAAATAATCTATCGGCCCACTAGAAATTATCCTTGGACTCCCACAGTTTCCTTCTTAGGACCTCCGACTTGGCCTCCGCATCCTTAACGGCTTGACGCTCATATGTCATTTGGATTTTCAGCTGTTGAAGTTTGGCCTTATCTTTCTTGTACGATGCTGAAAGATCACCGAAGGATTTCTTTAAAGAAGCAAGTTGCTCTGACTCTCTGCTAACATCGATCTACTAGCTATCGACTAACTACCTCCGAAGATGGATCACTTCATCTTTAGCTATCTTAAGCTCGCGCTCAAGTTTAGACATTTTCTCCGCCCGGCATACTCTATAACTATTGTGCCAAGTTTTGGTATTCTGAAGTTTCCTTTGGAGTTTCAAAAATTTCTTTGACCAATCCCAATCATACCGCACCTTCTCAGAAGACCATGGCAAGCTCCCTTCCAATAGTAAAATTTCTTCTTTTTCCATGTTAAGCTTAACTCCAAGGGAGCTGGCTTTCGCTGTTAAAGAGTCTTCTCACAGCATGCTTTTTGGTCTCTTCAAGCTCAACTTCAAAATTTCTTTTTTTTTTTTTGATATAATTCATAGAATTCTTTTTGAGCACTTGGTGTAAGCGAGTAACCTCGATCATTAACTTTGAGTAGCTTTTTCTCGACTTTTGAAGTTCACCTTCAACCTTCTTTAACTTTTTTTTCAATTGATGAACTTTCTTTTTCAAGTTTTTAGCAATGGATCTTAAAGGGATGCCCTCAGGTAGCGGCGCAACAAATACCATAACACGAGTATGAAATTTAATTCACTTTCATTGTATTAATGAAATGTTTGAATACATTGAAAGGAAAAAAGAAAAAGTATAAGTTGTCAAAAGTTTTCGACCTCGATCGATACAGTAGCGGATGAGGTCGGTACAGGAGCAGGTTCAGGGACCGCAGCTGCAGGCCCAAGAGCTTTAGGGGCTAGCTTGACAGTGGGAGAGGCAGCACTGGCATTGGAGGGACCGACTTCTTCGCTGGGTTCCTCCATCAGAAGGTCGAGGTCAACCTTGAGGAAGTTTTTTACGATCCTCCTCATGCAGATCTCGAACCCCTCCAAGAAAGCTTCCTTGGCGAAAGCAATCTTGATGTCTTTCATGACTTTGAAAGACTTGAAGGCCTCGACAGCATGCTCCTTCTCGGCACCGACCTCCTCTTCAGCCTTCGTTCTCTTATCCTCAGAAAGGGTCAGGGCCGCCTTCAACCCCGTCGAAGCCTTCTCCTCCCTCCATAATGCCTTTCGAAGGTGCTCGACCTCTGTCCCTTGTGTCTCGGAGAACACCTTCAAGCTATCGACCTCAGCCCGAATCCTCTCAATCTCCACCTGAGCCTCCTGAAGAGCTTTGGAAGCCTCGGCTTGATGAAGATTAGCTATCCTCGAATGGACAAACAAGTAATACCCCAACTAAAGAATAGAAAGAGCTTAAGTCAAAATTTTGAAAGTACATCCTTCATTCGAACAACTTCGGATAAGTTGGTTACCACCAGATAAGCAGTGAAGGATTCATCAAACCTATCCACATTCTTCTTTCAGACCATTCTATCGATGATGTACGGGAGAATGCTACCCCACATCAAGGAATGGACAACCTTCCGATCATCCAAGAAACCCTCCTCTTGGCCAAAGCTCTCACTGCCAAAGTGCCCGACATTCCTCTTGACCTTCTTCGTAATGGCATTCTTCTCCTTCTTCTTCTTCTTTCCTATGACTCCCCCCCACTCAAGAGGTGTAGAGGGAGCAACTTCTCCAGGCATGTTTGGAGTCGGTGCTGCCACGTCGGACTCTAGGATAAGCATTGTCTGGATCGGCACGGTCAAGGTTAGCTCTTCAACGTGAACCTTCTTCGATGGTTCCCCAACGGCGCTGCCCTTCCTCTTGAGGGATTGGATCTCCTTCGTCAGGCAATTTTGCTCTTCAAGAGTCATTTCTGTGATAGTAAAAGTTAAAATTAGAAAAAAAAAGTAATGTATAATTGGCAAGTTGCGGAGGACTACCTATTGGTTCAAGAGGACTGAGACCGAGGTTGAATAAGGTCTGATCATCCAAGAGTTTGGAAATCAGGAGGGTTGGGTAGTTCTTTAGTTTATCGGACGAGTCCCAATCTTCTTTCTCAAGCTCAAGAACTTGGTGGATTGAATCCCTTATTTTTTTCCAAGAAGAAAGTCCTAATTCTAAGAAAGGACATGAAATAAAAAAGAACTTCTTCTAGTTGTGAATGAAAAAAGGGACACCATTAAGCAACCCCTTCTTGCCGAACTGGAAAGACACAAACCACCAATTTTTGATGGTCGGGTGGTGTTTGAAGGTGAAGAAATTATGGAATAAAAAGATGGTAAGTCGGACGTCAGCCATAATATACAAAGAAAGAAATCCTATGATGAACCTAAATGAATTCTGTGCCATAGTGGCAAAGAAAATGTTTAAGAACTTAAACAAGTTGACTATAAAAGAGGGTATCGATAGCTAGAGTCCTACACAAAGGATTTCAACATACAAACAAGCTCGATCAAAAGGTGGGGAGCAGGCTTGGTCACTAGGTTCAGGGAGTTCAAGCTCGTACTCAGAAGAAATTCCGAACTGGATCCTGATCAATGAAAGATTTTTAGGCTAAAGTTTGTAGGGGATGGTATCAGGAATGAAGGATGGCCGAGATACTTCTACAAGTTTGGGGTTCTTATGGGGAGGATCCATCAATGCCAAATGAGCCAAACTTTCGGAATAAGTTGACTAAGATTCTTCAGTGGACATGTGGATCAAACTAAATTAGAAAAATTTCTCTAAAAAATCAAGAAAAATAAGACTTAAGACTCTTTTGAAGAAACCAAATAGATAAAGATGCTAAAAGATAGAAATAATCAAAAAGAGGGTTCAGGGACTGACCTAAATCGATAGGAAAGAGCAGGGAGATGGCGAGCTAGATCAAAATCAAGAAGAAAAAATTTTGAGAATCGAAGAAGATGATAGAAGATACTAGTACTTTAGAGTAGGAAGGAGATGAAGACTAGAAGGAAGAGAGAGAAGATCTGGACAAACTGAAATCCTAAAGGAAGAAGATGAGCTAAAATAGCTGCAAGAGTCTGAGGCAGTCATGATTGCAGGTCTTCACTGACCAACCTCAGGTTGACACGTATCTCTCTCATTATGGCAGTAGAGCAGCAATGGGCAGAACCTTTATTGTGCCGCACCTTGGATGGTGCTTCGGTGGAAGTTTCAAAAATTCATCTTTTTCAAGTCAAGTTGTATTGAAGAAGCTCCAACGCCAGCATAGAAAATGTCAAGATTGGCTGTCCTGTTGGCACGGAAAGGGAAAAAGGACTTCGGCACTCATATTCCTTTACTTCCTTCCTCCGAATTTTGAACTCGCAAGTAGGAGGCTTGTGTTAGGGGTAAACTCTTTCTTATCGAAGTCCAACAAGATCTCAGGTAACCTCATTCGACGACAACAACCCTGGCAAACTTGAATCGGTGACTTTGGAATCTACAAGGCATTATGTGTTTCAACCAGACGAGCTTGAATAGTGATGGCAACCCTTTAAGTAGTTGAATGTTTGGTTCCAATGCAGTCCGACCTAACTGACCTTGAAGCTGCTTGAACCCCTTCCTAACTAAAACTTGTTTGGGCTGTTCAATATTGGTTCGACACTGAATCAACAGAACTTCTCCCTAGATGAACTTCTACAACCTACGAAGAGAGGCGGACCTCTGCATTCTCGCACCAAGAGCTTTGAGTACGTAGGCAAAAGGGCCTCATCTTTCTTTTATTAGTCTTTGGATGGCCCTAAAAATAGCTAAGCTTCAAAAAGAATGAACGAGTCACAAGAGTATCAAAATCAACCACCCATCACAACCGCCAACCAAATTTTCACCAGTCAAACTCCTCCCAATCGCCAGAGAACCTCAGAGAAGCCAAATTCCCTTTCAGACTCCTTCAGCAATGTGTCTTCCAGACTCCTCCAGTCGAACTCCTGTCAAACTCTATCTAGTTGTCCAAAGGGCTTATCGGAGGCAAAATATCCCTCATCAAAGTTCTTGACTATCGACCTCATTCCTGCTGAGATTTGTCAATCTCCTCAAAGATGAGTTCATGCTATAGAACCTTCCGAAAGAACACCGAAGTTCAACGACATGATCTTGAATAATGAAAGAGAATTATTGCTATACTAATCCTATCCTTTGATAGAAAGTGAATAACAGGATTTAAGTCATCCTCTTTCCAGATGAATTTCTTCTATTGAACACCTTTCGAATGATCTCCTTCCAGTCGCCAGGCAAGCCCCCTCTAATCGACCTCCTTCCAGTCGATCTCCTTTTAGCCATCTAGAAGGATCTCGTTATTCATATGAATTTAGCCTACCAACTCAATACGAACCAACCTATATGCGGACGACCTCAAAGGAGTCCGAACCTCTTTGGAACTATTATGATTCGAAGCTCTTCATTGCTAATGCCTACTCCCTCCGAACTTCAACTATTGAATCCTAACGGACTGGCGCATCATGACAACGGACACCACCTTCCATAACAAACTTCACATGATCTAAATGGCCCACTATCAGATAGTTATGGTTGTCACCATTAGTTTATTACAGGCTCTATCTATAAAAAAAAATCCTTCAGATATGTTTTCTCTCTGGGCTCTCATTCTCCTTCCCGTTACTCTACTCCTAAATTTTTGAAGCACTCCATTTCTATTGGCCAAAAGAGCTGATTTGATCGTCGAAAGATCCTACCGGAGCTACCACCCCTGACTCCTGTTAGGACTTTATTTTGCAGATCGTCGACGGCGATCTCGTCTTCTCCAGCTCTAGCTTAATTTCGACGTCGACTAGATTCTACACTAATAGGATTGGTGCTAGAGAAATAAACTTTAAGCTCTTGTTCTAAAAGAAGTGCTTAGTCGATTTAGTTTATCTTCTCTTTTTGATCCTTCAAAATCTATCTCTGTTTGATCTCGTTCGCTTCAGAGAATACCTTCAAAGAAGACAACCACCTAGCGATCCACCACCTCTGCCGTCAGATCTAAGCCAAATCAGCCTGCTTCAACACCATTACCGCCATCTCCACCTCCTCCACCAGCGGTAATAGTGAATCCAGAGTAGTTCAACCTACTAGTACAACATGTCCGAGGCCTCACCAAAATGATGCAGATCACGCAGCAATCCCCGATGGAAGTCCAATCAAAAAATCCCCTATCGAGATTTTAAGAACCAGTCCCAAGAAGGCATACTTGGGTCAGTAGACTCAATACTTCTAGAAAGAGAAAATGGAAGGCAGTAGACTCCTGCTCAGATCATGATTCTTCTCTGGAGGAAATCTTTCCCATCCACGATCGAAAATTCTTTGAGATCCATGATCGAGATGAGACCCTCGATCGAAAACTTTAGGAAATGGATCAACAAATTGAGGAGCTCCACCATGTTGTTCCAGCTAGCCATAATAACATCTGCACCGACCCTCCTTTCTCCTAGAGAATCATGTAGGAGTCGATCTCGCCGAACTTCAAGATTTCCTAATTCGAGAGCTACGATTGGACCACTGATCTAGTTGACTATCTAGAAGCCTTTTGAACCATGATACTACTCCATGGTGCACCAGACGCCATCCTGTGTTGAGTCTTTCCATCAACTCTGAAGGAAGCAGTGAGGAACTGGTACTTGGTGCTGAAATCGGATATGATCTTCTTCTTCGATCAAATAAGTCATCAATTTATGACTTATTTTGTCAGCAGCTGATGTCCGAGGTGAGGCTCGAATTTCTTCATCAACATCAAGCAGTAGGAAGGAGAGTCCATTCGGGCTTATGTCAACTACTTTAATATTGCTACCTTGGAGGTTCAAAACCTAGACCAGTCTATAGCCATGGCCATACTAAAGGGCAGTCTTCAGAAGAATGACCTGCTATTCTTTCTGAGAAAGAAGTATCCTAGGAATTTTGCTGATCTGCTAGTTCGAACTGAAGGTTATGCCTGAGCTGAAGAAGCCTTCAAATTAAAGGATGAGGAAGTTGTAAGAGAGTGGCAGGCAGGTGAGTCTAGCAAGCCCACACTTGAAGAAAAGCCGAATGAAGTTCGATCATGCTCTTGGACTTTCCTTGAGCACAAGCAAGCTCAGATCCCTCCTCGAGCTTGCCATCAAATAAGCCCTAATAGAAGGGCACGAAGGAGCTCTCCCCCTAGAAGGTTTCACAACTACGCTCCTCTCAATGTTCTGAAAACTCAAGTACTGATGAAGATTAAGCAACAGCTATCAAGGTCGGAGAGGATTCGCACTCATCCTAACAAGTGCAATCCTAACAAGTATTGTTTCTACCATCGTGACAATGGTCACGATATTGAAGAATATATTCAGCTCCAAGATGAGATCAAGGAGCTCATCAGGAGAGGCTGGCTTGGCCCATTTCTATGATGCCAACCCAAGATAAGAGAAGATCAATCGAGGGTACTACTACAGTTAGAACCATCAAGGAGGGAGGAGCAGTAAGAAGATCAGCCGCCTCTCAAAATCATCAACATCATCTCTAGGAGACTTCGACGAGGAAAGGCCAGTGGATCTGAGAGGCCGGCTAAAAGGTGGAGAACTGAGAAGCCCATTGCTTTCACTAAAGAAGATGCCCAAGGAGTTCAGTTTTTGCATAATGATATGGTTGTAATAACTTTAAATATTACAGACTATGATGTACGTTGCATCCTTATTGATAATGAAAGTTTGGCCGATATCTTTTTTTATGATGCTTTCTCTAAAATGTCTATACCTAATAATTGGCTCAGACACATGAGTTCTCTTTTGGTTGGTTTCATAGGTGATGCAGTGCCAGTTGAAGGTGTAATAACTTTAACTATGGCTGTAGGACGATATCCAAGATAATTCAGAGCACAAGTGGATTTCCTAGTAGTGAAAGCTCCATCTGCTTATAATACAATTCTTGGTCGATCTGGTCTAAATACACTTCAGACAGTAGTGTCGATCTACTATTTAAAGATGAAGTTTCTGACAAGCTGTAGGATTGGAGAGGTTAGAGGAGATCAAGCTTTGGTGAGACATTGCTACTCAATTATCCTACAAAGGATGAGTAGTCTGATCCTTGCCCAATTGATGGGTTGGATGTCCGGGACGACCTTATAGAAGAACGGAAAGAACTCATGGAAGATCTTATCTCAGTCCTCTTGAATGATGGAAATAAAGAGCACATAGTGCAGATCGATTTCAATTTGAAAGAGGAGATACGAGAGTAGCTCATTGAATTCCTATGGAGAAATATAGATGTCTTTGCTTGGATCCCCATAGACATGCTCGAAATTGATGCTGAAGTCATAAAACATCATTTGGCTATTGATCCCAAACATCGGTCAGTGAAAGAAAAGATGCGTAACTATGCCCCAGAGAGATATAAGACAATGCAGAAGAAGTTGACAAGCTCCTCAAGGCTGGATTCATCAGAGAAGTCTCCTATCCAAACTAGATTTTCAATGTGGTTCTTGTCAAGAAGGTGAATGGCAAGTGAAGAATGTACATAGACTTCAAGAAGTTAAACAAGGCCTATCCAAAAAATAGTTATCCCCTATCCAAAATTGATTAGCTGATAGATGCAACTTCAGGCCATGAGCTTCTCACTTTCATGGATGCCTTCTCAAGCTACAATTAGATTTGGATGGCATTAGAGGATGAGAAAAAAACTGCTTTTATTACTGACCACGATCTTTATTATTATAGGGTCATGCCTTTTGAGCTCAAAAATGTAGTAGCAACATACCAACATCTGGTCAATAAAATCTTCAAGAAGTAGATCGGTCACAACATGGAGGTATATGTAGATGACATACTTATCAAGAGCCAAGCTTCAATAGATCACATAGCTGACCTCGAGGAGACCTTCAATATCCTTTGGAGATATAAGATAAAGTTGAACCTGACCAAATGCACCTTTTGTATGACTTTGGGGAAGTTCTTGGGTTCATGGTCTCGAGGTGTTGAATTGAAGTAAATTCGGAGAAGATTCAGGCCATTCAGGAGATGACTGACTTAAAATCAATAAAGAAAGTTTAGTGCCTAATAGGAAAGGTGGCGGCTCTAAACGGTTTCATCTCGAGGTCGGTCGAGCGATGCATGTCTTTCTTTCGAGTTCTCAAATAGCCAAAGAACTTCTGCTAGACTGCTGAATGTCAATAGGCATTTGAAGAACTCAAGAGCTACCTGGGCTTGCCTTCCTTATTGGCTAAGCCCGAACCTAGAGAAGGACTATTGTTGTACCTGGGAGTCTTCTCAGTGGCCTTTGCAGTAGTCCTAGTCAAGGAAGAGATGAAAGTATAGCAACTGATCTACTACATAAGTCGTCTTAAGGGATGCTGAGCCATGTACACTATGTTAAAAAAACTAACTTATGCTCTATTGATTGCAGTCCAAAGATTTCGATCTTATTTTCAAGGGTATACTATAACCCTCCTCACTGATTAACCAATCAAAGCAGTTCTTCATCGAATAGATGCCTCCAGAAGAATCATAGAATGGACAATTAAACTTACAGAATTTGACATCAACTTTCAACCTAGGCCATCAATCAAAGCTCAAATACTGACAGATTTCGTAGTGAAATTTACTATCCCGGATGAGATCAAACTTGAACAAAATGAAATCAACATTCCATGATTGCAGCTAAGCTTCACTAAAGAAGGAGCCGACTTTCTTGAAGGCTTCTAGGTCCTGTATGTGGATGGCTTATCCAATGCTTTAGGCGCAGGTGTCGGGTTGATCTTGGTAAACTCGAAAGGAGTTATTGTCGAATACGCGCTGCACTTTGAATTTTCTGTAATAAATAATGGGGCTGAATATGAAGCTTTGATTGCGGGATTAAGGATAGCCAAGGAGTTGGAAGCCGAGCAGCTTCAAATTTACAGTGATTCCCAACTAGTGGTTGGACAACTTAGTGGTAATTATAAAACTCGAAAGAAAAGCATGATAAAATATCTTGAGAAAGTGAAGAACTTGATTCTGGCCTTCAACAGTTTTAGCATTCAGTAGATTTTGAGAGTAGAAAATGTTAGAGCTGACCTTCTTTCTAAATTGGCCACATTAGCTCCAATCGAACTACCTAAGGAAGTCTTCTTTGAAATTCTGAAATGCCCAAGTTTGGAAGAATTGCAGTCTTTGATGCAAGTCGAGTATGAGCCGAGCTGGATTGATCCCCTAGTCACTTACCTCAAAGATGGAGTTCTACCTCATGACCTAAAAGAAGCTCAAAAATTAAGAAATCAAGCCTCTCGGTATGTTCTATACGAGGGCAAGTTATACAAAAGGTCGTATTCTCTACCACTCCTAAAATATCTCTGGCCTTCTGAAGCCGACTTTGCATTATGAAAAGTGCATGAAGAAATCTATTGGGGGCCAGGTTCTTATCTCACACACTACTTTAGCAGGATGACTATTGGCCAATAATGTACCATGATTTTATGGAGTACGTCAGAAAGTATGATCGGTATCAAAGAAATGTAAATATTCAAAGACAACCAACCTTTGAGCTTACACTTTTGAGTGCCCCATGGCTATTTGCACAATAGAGAATGGACATACTCGGACCCTTTTCCATGACGTCCAGATAGTGAAAGTTCCTTCTGATAGCAATTGATTACTTCATAAAATGGATCGAGACCGAACCTTTGGCAAAGATCACCAAAGCTAAAGTACAAGACTTTATCTAGAAGTCAATTATTTATAGATTCAGTCTGCCTTAGATTCTCATAACAGATAATGGGCAATAGTTTGCAGAAGCAAAATTCATCGAGTTTTGTGAAGACTTGAATATCTCCCATAATTTTACATCAGTAGCCCATCCACAAGCTAATGGTGAGGATGAGGTAACCAACAGAATCCTATTGCAAGGTATTAAAACAAGACTTGAGAAAGCAAAACAAACTTGGGTAGACAAACTTTATCATGTACTTTGGACATACCGAACTATCCAAAGACTGCCAACTGGGGAGACTCCATTCGCCTTGGCCTTCGAAACAAAGGCAGTCATCCTAATAGAGCTTAAACTTTCATCGACACGAGTTGTGGCATTCAATGAGTAGCAGAACTCACAAGATCTTAGGGCTAACCTCAACTTGTTGGAAGAAAAGAGGAAAGAAGCTCAAGTTCGGATGGCAACCTACAAGCAAAAAGTAGCTCGCTACTACAACTCCTAGGTCAAAGGCAAAGTATTCAAAGTGGAAGACTTGGTAGTTCGGCAAGCAGCTATTTCACAATCTCAGAACCAAGAAAAGCTCACACCAAATTGGGAAGGCCCGTATGAAGTCAAGGAGGTCGTCCAGTCTGAAACTTATTACTTGAAGAAGCTCAGAGGAGCAATACTCCTACGACCCTAAAATTCGAAGAACTTGCGAATGTATTATCAGTAATTTTATCTTAATAAAATTCTCTCTTTTTAATGTCTCTATTTTTTGGTGCAAAATTAAGTAATGATAGGGAATAACTTAACCGAACTTCGTTCTTAAATGAAGATGAAGACTTTCGATTATTTAAGATAGGAGGGGAGAGGCCCTTGCAATGGCCCTTTTGAGCTCCTACTATCCTATTAGAAACAGGAGGAGAACCTCATCCTAACTTAAGCAAAGCGAAGACCTCTAGTTATTTAAACCAAGAGGAAGGAGAGGCCCTTTCAACAGTCTTTTTGTATCCCTATTGCCCTGCTAGGAATAGGAGGAGAACCTCATCCTAACTTGAGCAAAGCGAAGATCTCCAGCTATTTAAGCCAAGAGAGGGGGAGAGGCCCTTTCAATGGTTCTTTTATGCCCCCACTATCCTATTAGGAACAGAAGGAGAACCTCATTGTAACTTGAGCAAAGCAAAGACCTCTGGCTATTTAAGCCAGGAGGAGGGAAGAGGCCCTTTCAATGGCCCTTTTGCATTGTTAGAAATAGAAGGAGAATCTCATCCTAAGTTGAGCAAGATGAAGATCTCTAATTATATAAGATAGGAGGAGGGAAGAGGTCTTTTCAATGGCCTCTGCATACCTCTACTGTCCTGTTAGGAATGGAAAGAGAACCTCATCCTAACTTGAGCAAGATGAAGACCTCCGATTATGTAAGATAGGAAGAGTGGAGAGGTCCTTTCAATGGCCTCTGCATACCCTCACTGCCTTATTAGGAACAAGAGGATAATCTTATCCTAATAAGAGCAAAAATCAACCTCATCAAGAATAGAAGGAGAACCTCGTCCTGACACGAATGAAGAGCTACGGTTACTTAAGATGGAAGGAAGACCTTGTCCTAATAAAGAGATAAAGGAAAACCAACCCCATCAGGAACATAAAGAAGACCTCATCTTGATAGGGAGAGAGGGACAAAGCCAATTATGTTAGAAATAGGAGGAGAACATCATCCTGATACAGATGACGACCTCCGATAGAAGAAGAACACCTATCAATGATTATTTCAATAAAAGATGAGGCAAAAAGAATGACGAAAATAACAGACGATAAATCCATGCAAGATAAAGAGACAATTGAAGAAAACTTCATTCTATTAAAAATTAGAGTATGTTACAAAGGTCCGCAAGAGCATATAGAAAAAAAAAGAAATAAGAGGAGAAAAGAGGAGAAAAAAGAAAGAAAAATAAACGAAGTCCTAAAAGGGCCTAGAATCCTCAGACTTCGAGCTGTCGATCCCTGCCACCGCCAAAGATTGCTTCAAACTGATGATTTCTTCTTCAAGTTCTCTCCTTTTCAGTAGACTCTCCATAAATAATCTATCAGCTCACTGAAAATTATCCTTGGACTCCCGTAGTTGCCTTCTTATGACCTCTGACTCAGCCTCCATATCCTTAATGACTTGATGCTCATATGTCATTTGAATCTTCAGCTGTTGAAGTTCGGCCTTATCCTTCTCGTATGACGCTGAAAGATCACCAAAGGATTTCTTTAAAGAAGCAAGTTGCTCTAACTCTCTGCTAACACCAGCCTACTGGCTATTAGCTAACTGCCCTCGAAGATGGGTCACTTCGTCTCTAGCCATCTTAAGCTCATGCTCAAGTTCAGATATTTTCTCTGCCCAGCATACTCTATAATTATTGTGCCAAGCTTCGGTATCCTGAAGTTGTCTTTGGAGTTCCAAAAATATTTTCAACCAATCCCAGTTGTACCATGCCTTCTCAGAAGACCATGGCGAGCTCTCTTCCAATAGTAAAATTTCTTCTTTTGCCACGTTAAGCTTAACTTCAAGGGAGCTGGCTTTGGTTGTTAAAGACCAAGTTTTCTCACTGGTGCACTTTTTGGTCTCTTCGAGCTCAACTTCAAATTTTTTTTTCTTTCTGATATAATCCATAGAATCCTTTTTGAGCACTTGGCATAAGCGAGTAACCTCGATCATTAACTTTGAGCCACTTTTTCTTGACTTTTGAAGTTCACCTTCAACCTTCTTTAACTTCTTTTTTAACTGATGAACTTTTCTTTTCAAGTTTTTAGCAATGGATCTTAAAAGGATACCCTCAGGTAGCGACGCTGCTTTGGCCAATAAAGGAGGGTTAGGACTTTGCTCGTTAGAGGAGTTCTGAATAACAAACACTACAATATGAAATTTAATTCACTTTCATTGCATTAACGAAATGTTTGAATACATTGAAAGAAAAAAAGAAAAGTATAAGTTGTCAAAAGTTTTCGACCTCGATCGGTATAGTAGCGGACAAGATCGGTACAGGAGCAGGTTCGGGGACTGCGGCTACTGGCCCAAGAGCTTCAGGGGCAAGCTCGACAGTGGGAGAGGCAACATTAGCATTGGAGGGACCGACTTCTTCGCTAGGTTCGTCCATCAGAAGGTCAAGATTAATCTCAAAAAAGTTCTTTGCAATCCTCCTCATGCAGATCTCGAACCTCTCCAAAAAAGCTTCTTTAGTGAAAGCCATCTTGATATCTTCCATGACTTTGGAGGACTTGAAGGACTCGACAGCATGCTCCTTCTCGGCACCAACCTCCTCTTCAACCTTCCTCCTCTAGTCCTTAGAAAAGGTCTTATGGGGAGGATGGCCGAGATACTTCTACAGGTTTGGGATTCTTATGGGGAGCATCCATCAATGCTAAATGAGTCGAACTCCCAGAACAAGCTGACCAGGATCCTTCAGTGGGCATGTGGATCAAACTAAATTAGAAAAATTCCTCCAAAAAATTAAGAAAAATAAGTTTCAAGACTCTTTCAAAGAAACCTAATAGACAAAGATGCTAAGAGGCAGGAATAATTGAAAGAAGGGTTCAGGGACTGACCTAAATCGATGGAGAAGAGTAGAGAGATGGCCAACTCGATCAAAATCAAGAAGGAGAAACTCCGAGAATCGAAGGAGATGATAGAGGACATTGGTACTCTAGAGCAGGAAGGAGATAAAGATAAGAAGGAAGAGAGAAGAGACCCAGGTGAACTGAAATCCTAAAGAAAGAAGATGAGCTTAAATAGCCGCCAAAGTCTGAGGTAGTCATGATAGCAGGTCTTCACTGACTAACCTCAGGTCGACACGTATCTCTCTTACCATGGCAGTAGAGCGGCAACGGGCGGAACCTTTTTTGTGCCACACCTTGGGTGGTGCTTCGGTGAAAGTTTCAAAAATTCATCTTTTCAAGTAAAGTCGTATTGAAGAAGCTCTAACGCCAGTGTAAAAAATACCAAGACTAGCTATCCTATCGGTGTGGAAAGAGGAAAAGGACTTTGGCACTCATATTTCTTTACTCCCTTCCTTCAAATTTTGAACTCAGGAGTAAAGAGGCTTATGTTAGGGGTAAACCCTTTCCTATCGAAGTCCAACAAGATCTCAAGTAACCTCGTCCGACGACAACAACCATGGCAAACTTCAATCAGTGACTCCAAAACCTATAAGGCATTGCGGGTTTCACCCAGATGAGCTTGAACAGTGATGGGGACACTCCAAGCAGTTGAGTGTTTGGTTCCAATGTAGTCCAGCCTGGTCGACCTTGAAGCTGCTTGAATATCTTTCTAATTGAAACCCATCAGGGCTGTTTAATATTGGTTCGACACCAAATTGACAGAACTTCTCCTTGGATGAACTTCTGCAACCTATGAAGAGTGGCGGACCTCTGCATTCTCATACTAAGAACTTTGAGTATGCAGGCAAAAGGGCCTTGATCCCTTTTATTAGCCTTCAGATAGCCCCAAAAATAGCTAAGCTCCAAAAAGAACGAACGAGTCACAAGAATATCAAAGTCATCCACCTATCACAACCGCTAACCAAGTTCTCACCAGTCAAACTCCTCCCAATCGTCAGACAACTTTAGAGAAGCCAAATTCCCTCCAGTCTCCAGTCTTTTGGACTCCTTCAGCAACATGCCTTCCGAACTCCTCCAGTCGGACTCTTGTCAAACTCCATCTAGTTATCCAAAGGGCTTATCAGAGGCAAAATACCCCTTGCCGAAGTCCTTGACTGTCGACCTCATTCCTGTTGAGATTTGTCAATCTCCTTAGAGATGAGTTTATGCTACAAAACCTTCCAAAAGCACATCGAAGTTCGACGGCATGATCTTGAATGATAAAGGAGAATTATTGCTATACTAACCCTATCCTTTGACTGAAAGTGAATAACAGGATTTAAGTCATCCTCCTTCTAGATGAACTTCTCCTATTGAACATCTTCCAAACGATCTCCTTCCAATTGCTAGGCAAGCTTCCTCCAGTCGATCTCCTTCCAGTTGTCTAGAAGGACCTAGTCATTCACATGAATTTAGCTTACCAACTCAATACGAACCAACCTATATGTGGATGACCTCAAAGGAGCCTGAACCTTTCTGGAACTATTGCGATTCAAAGCTCTTCATTGCTAATGTCTACTCCCTCCAAATTTTAACTATTAAATCATAATGGACTAGTGCATCACGACAATGGACACTACCTTTCATAACAAACTCCACGTGGCTTGAATGGCCCACTATCAGACAGTTATGGTTATCACCATTAGTTTGTTATAAGCTCTGTCTATAAAAGGAACCCTCCAAATATGTTTTCTCTCTGGTCTCTCATTCTCCTTCTCATTACACTATTCCTAAATTTCTTGAGCTCTCCATTTTTATTGGTCAGAAGAGTTTACTTGATTGTCGGAGGATTCTGTCGGAGCCACCACTCCCGACTCTGGTTAGGATTTTATTTTATAGGTCACCGACGGCGATCCCGTCTTCTCCAGCTCCAGCTTAGTTTCGACGTCAACCAGATTCTGCACCAACAGTGAAAGAATCTTTTGATTAAAGTCTAAATCTTAAAGATTAATAAATTATTTACTAATTATGCTTTTGGTTCTTCTTTATGCAGTTAAATCCAAACCATAGTTTTTTCATTCACTGTTAGACAGTGATAAACTTATGGGATCTAACTTTGATAATAAGTATCGAAAGTTGAATGTTGTTCAGCAGCATGAAGTGGTTCATGCTAGGGCCTCCATGCCCAGTTTAAACAAAAGGTTCAAGATTAACCTAGATCAAGTAGAGTGCTTCTACTATAAGGAGCAGGAGCATTGAAAAAGGAACTGTCCTTAATATCTTACTTTTCATGATCCCAATAGGCTGAATAAGAGAAAAGAGCAAGAAGTTGCTAATCAAGGATGTTATATGATAACACCTTATAATTTTTCTATTTGTGATACTACTACCTGGGTATTGGATACCAGAAGTCCAATCCATATTTGCAATACATTGCAAGGACTTCAAATTAATAAAAAATTTAAAATAAATGAGTAATTCCTGAATGTTGGAGATGGAAGCTTTGTTTCAGTTCTAGCTTTGAAAATAGTTCAACTTATTTTCAATACTAATATCATTTCTTTAAATGAATGTTATTATTATCCTTCTTTTCTGATGAATATAATCTCTATTGATCTTTTGGCCAAAGATGGTTATTATTTATCAATAAAAAAAGATTATTATGACATCATTATGAATGATGTTATGATAATGCAATGATAACAAAGAAATAGTATTTATATTTTATCACAGACTGTGAGTGTAATGTGCACTTCTAGAAAATATCCTAAATTAGATAATGTCTTTGATATCTACCTATGGCACTGCAGGCTAGGTCACATTAATAATAACAAGATAAATAGATTGATCTAAGAGAGAATCCTCAAAATTAGTGATTATGAATCACTTCCAACCTATGAGTCTTGTGTTCTTAGAAAAAAGACCAAGTTACCTTTTACTAAAAAAGATGAAAGAGCCACTGAGCTCTTAGGTCTAGTATATACTGATGTATGTGGACCTATAAGTATAAGTACTAGAGGTAGATATTTCTACTTCATTACTTTTATAGATGATCTATCTAGGTACGGATGTATTTATCTAATGAAACATAAGTCAGATTCATTTAAAATATTCAAAAGATTCTAAAGTGAAATAGAAAAATAAACTAAGAAGAGTATTAAAACTCTTCGATCGAATCAAGAAGATGAATATCTATTCAGTGAGTTCTTGACATATCTAGGAGAGAATGGGATTTTCTCACAGTGGACTCTCTAGGAATACCACAGCATAATGGTATATCAGAAAGAAGAAATCAAATCTTGTTAGATATGGTTCGATCCATGATGAGGTTTGTTAGTTTGCCTGTTTTATTTTGGGGTTATGCTCTTGAGACTACATATTATATATTGAATAATGTATCAAGTAAATATGTCGCAAAGACTCCATATGAGATATGGACTAGACGTAGGCCTACACTCTCTCACCTACGGGTTTGGGGTTATTCGATTTATGTCAAACATTTGCATATAGATAAGCTTGGACCTCGGTCTGATAAGTATGTATTTATAGGATATCCCAAAGAAAGTAAGGGTTACTATTTCTACCATACTGAAGAACAAAAGGTGCTCGTCAATCTTAAGATATTTTTTTTAGAAAAGAAGTTCCATGATGAAGGAACTGTTACCTTTAAGGTTGAACTTAATGAAGTTCAATAGGTAGAAGGACCGACACCTATGGCTGAATCTGAATCAAATTTGATTTGATCAAATTCAGAGCCTAATGTACCTATACCATTAAGGTGATCTGGTAGAGTACCGCATCAGTTGGATAGATACTATAGTTTTCTGATCTGGGATGGTGATCTTATTGAACTCGATGAGAATGATGAGGATCCAATCACCTATATGGATGCTATGTAGAGACTTAATTCCAAAAAATAGCTTGAGACCATAAAATCCGAGATAGAGTTCATGAAGGTCAATAATATGTGGATATTGGTGGACCCACCTAAAGGGATTAAATTCATTGGATGTAAATGGATTTTCAAAAAGAAAGAGGTGCAAACGAAAAGATGGAGATCTATAAAGTCCATCTGATTGCCAAGGGATATCGTCAACATTATGATATTGACTATGACGAGACATTCTCACCTATGGTAATGCTTAAATCCATTCGGATAATACTAGCGATAGCTGTCCATCTGAATTATGAGATTTGGTAGATGGATGTGAAGACAACTTTTCTAAATGAAGAGCTGATCAAAGATGTGTGTATGATATAACCTAAGAGGTTCACATCCACAGATGAGTCTAAGGTATGCAAACTTCAAAGATCAATTTATAGATTGAAGTAAACATCTCGAAATTGGAACATATATTTTGATAAGATGATCAAAATGTATGGCTTCATTAAGAATGGAGAAGAGCCCTGCATCTATAAATGTGCAAATGATCTGACAGTAGTATTTCTTATTTTGTATGTTGATGACATTCTCTTAATCAAAAATGACATTCCCATATTACAAGGAATAAAAGTTTGGTTGTCATCTCAGTTCTCCATAAAGGACTTGGGTGAAGCATCCTATATCCTAGAGATGAAGATCTATATGGATAGATCTAAGAGGATGCTTGGATTATCCCAGTCCACGTATATAAAAACTATGCTGAAAAGGTTCAGCATGGAGAATTTCAAAAAGGGCTATTTTTTGATAGATCATGAAATTTTTTTCTCTAAGAAGGATTGTCTGATAACTCCTGAAGAGAGAGAGCGTATGAGTAGAGTCCCATATGCTTCAATAGTGGGATCTATCATATACATCATGACATATACAAGATCAGATGTGGCATACTTACTAGAAGTAATGAATAGATATCAATCTGATCCAGGAGAGAACCACTGAAAAGTGGTAAAAACCATCCTTAAGTATTTAAGAAATACTAAGGACCAATGGTTAGTTTATGATGAGTCGGATTTGAAACTTATGAAATTTATTGATTTCAACTTTTAATCTGACCATAATGATAGTAGAAGCATGTCGGGTTATGTCTTTACTCTAAATGATGTAGTCGTCTATTGAAAAAATTCCAAGCAGCATACTATGGTAGACTCTGTTTGTAAAGCAGAGTACATTGCAGCATCAGATGCTACAAAGAAAGCTATGTGGCTGGGGAAGTTCATCATCAAGCTCAAAGTAGCATCCTTTCTTGATGGTCCGGTCCTATTCTACTATGACAGCACTCGTGCCATGGCTTAGGCAAAGAAATCAAAAGCACACTAGCGGACGAAATACATACTGTGCCACTACCATCTGATCCAAGAGATCATAGATAGAGGTAATATCGACCTTCAGAAGATCGATGGAAAGAAGAACCTGACCGACCCCTTCATTAAAGCCCTGATAATAAATGAGTTCGATGAACATAAGTCGAAGATGGATATTAGATACTATGTCGAGTGGCTTTAGGATAAGTGGGAGTTGTTAGAAAATATGTCTTAAAATTAATCATCAGTCTGTTGATGGTTGAGCTATCTTATAATTATAATTAATTTATTAATAAATAAAATATTTATTTTAGTATTTTTATCATAAGGTATACATCTTCTAATGAACTCCATTGTTGTGATGAAGTCTTTAGGATTATTTAGTTTCGATAAAGAGAGGATTTATCGATTAGTCCTTAAAACTATTCATGACCAAATGATACACTGTTAATTAGGATGACAGTGTTTATTGAGCATAGATCATTATATGCCATATAGGTTGGTTGTCCTCTTAACCAAGGAGTGTGGAGATACTGGTATGGCATATAAATAAGATGTATGGGTACATCATCATTGAACGTGACCAACTCTATGTTGGATCCTGGTACCTTTATGATACCAATTATTGGAGAGAAGAAGAACAAAGTAGATGATTAGTATCTAGGGCTTAAAGTTGGAACCAGAGAGAGAAGAGTAGAGTTTTTAGGGAGAAAAGCTTAATTGTATTCCACTCTATTGTAAAGATACAATACCTAGGTTTATATACCCTAGGATTTCTGTTATACTCTATGAACCCTAATAAACCCAAACCCTAGCTGAAAAGCTCTCCTAGGCTAACCCAATACATGAAAGCACTCATCAAGCCCATGTACATATGTCTCACATGCTCTCATCTCCTGAATTTGAGCCAGATCCATACATGAGTTAGCCCCCTTAAGACCTTATTGGTTTAGGCCTTAAGACCCTAGGATAAAAGCTTATCCTAGATCCAAATAGAAAATCCCATCTAGTTCTATTCACCACTATCGAGTTGACTTTGTCAGGAGCTAAGCTGGTGTTAGATGTATGCCCTAGAAGCCAGATTGACTGTCACTTGTAATACACTTCTAAGGGCAATTTTATAATTTTGACTATAAATTAATAAATAGATTATTTTCTATCATAGTGTATATTTAAAAATATCTATGATATATTCTTTGAGTTAATGATAATGATAATTCATATTTTCAAAAATTAAAAATTTAAGATTTGAATTTTTATAATTAACTCATAAACTACTTTCGACCGTAGGATCATCACGAGGATGGTGATCAATCCAGAAGATTGATGTACGATCACTTTCTTAGGATAGATGTATCTTGAGTCTATGGTGTGAAGACACCAGAGAGAGTATAAATACTCGTTAGAGAATGAGGGCACTGAGCGTGACCATCTCGAGTAGTCATAAGGAAGTCTACCTTCTCGTCGATGACTGACTCAATACTGCAGTGGTGTATCTGATTCTTTGATCTGAGGTGCATCGACAGTTCACCTTGAGGATATTATAGTTTGACTATACCATAACTTGATCTCTTAGCCATTCAAAATTTTGAGGTGTATGTTAACTATAGCATGTTCATTGTAGAAATTGGTTTACACCAATAGGAGATCTATCTACCTTGGTAGATGAGGAGTAGTCCTATGATAATCATGAGATTGAGTCCATAAGCCTATGGCCATGATAGAGTAAAGATGATAGAAAGAGTTTCTATTAGGATTTCACATTGAATTCGAATCGAATGATTAATTCATATGACAAACATTGGGTTTGATGAGTTCACCTTAACCCTAATCCTGTCAGGGCTTAAGATAGATGAACCTAATCACATAGGTAAATATACCGAGAGATTTACTTTCAGTTCTGATGGGTTGCCACCATATATTGCTAGATGTCACTGGTAGATTTTGAGAGCAATTAGGATGATTTTGATGATCAATCATTCTAATTGTATGAATCAGAAAAGTTCTGGTCCATCGAAAGATGTTTTGATGATGGAGATGATGGAGATCGTGACATGTCTTATTCCCATATAGAATTGAATCTAACTGGATCATATAAATAAGGGTTTGGATCTAGATGTCATCAATTGAGCAAAGCCAGTTCGATTGATTTGGATTAGATCCAATCAGGTTCAAGGTAATCGTGCTAGCACATGATTGAGCCTAACTTTCTCCTTCTGAAATCTTTCTGATTCATCGCAACTGAGTCAAATTTGATTTGACTCATTCTTATCTTTTGAATGGATTTATTTTTATCTGACTAGAATAAGTTCAGGTTAGATTAATTATAGAAATTAAATCTATTCATAGTCAAATTGGACAAGGGTCAAAAGTTGACCTATTTGAGAGAATTAAGGGTCACCTGATCAAATGCTTCTAAAACATGTTCTAGAAATCATTTTAATCTAATTCTTGGATATGTGATAGAGCATGGGTTATGCATTAGGTGTACCAAATTTTATGATTTTTGGTAGTATTTAGATTTAGTTATGATAGAGTTTGATTTGGATCAAACTCTTGAGGGAAGAGTCCTAGGCGTAGTGGACTCTTCCTTATCTACTCATGCTGACACATTTTTGAATCATTTTTGGTGAAAAAGATAGATGAGATCTAATGGTTTTTCATGGAGAATAAGTCCTAGAGTCCTAATGATAAAATAAAGAAGTTATTTTGGTCAAAAGAGACTCTAAGTAGGCATTGGACATAAAAGCCTTTCTCACGTCAAAGTGCATTCAACGTAAGAAATAATTTTCCATGCCCAAAAGTCCTCCATCCCTGATATCCCACACCCCCTCTATCCTCTCTCTTCTTCTCTTCTATAAGTCTAAAATGTTAGGTACAAATATGAGAAGAAGATCCAATATTTTTAGCATAATATTCAGGATCTATGCGATGGTGTTCGTGTGACGGACGGGCTGCATTTAGAAATAGTTTTGAAGGTTCTTCAGATCAGATCCAAATCTAATTTTTAGAGAAAAGGTTTGTGTGGAGAAGATGTTTAGATCTTGTCTGACTGGATATAGGTAGAGACTAGGCGCATGCATGGCTCCTTTCAGAACCTTAAGAATCAATAGGATTATTACAGCATAATTAGATTACCCAATCAGGTACTTTAAATTAAATCTAATTTATTTTTAATTTTTAATTTTTAATATCAAATTATCTTGATTATATTTGAGATCTCTTAGATCTGATCAAATTATTTAAAAATTTTTAGAAAAATCTCCCTCAGATCTGATCAGATCTGCATGATCCTGCGGTGGAAACAGTGTTTTTCCTTCAGCTAGCTCGACTGCATCTCATCCAAATCCTATCTTCTATCTACCTGAGACAGCCGATTTGACTGTGCCCTGAGCCAACTCAATTTTACCCTGAGCTGGCTCGACTGTGTATCCAAGCCAGCTTACCTGTATGTCAGCCCATTATCTTGATCGATTCTTCTCCTAGCTTTGGTACTTTGCTCCACCTTGTATCTTAGATTTCTGGAGCACCTATCAAGCCTCATAAGGTCCTCACACCTGAACCTCGAATCTCGTGTAGGACTACATGCCGTCTTCACTAGGACAACTCCTATCCTAGTCCTAGGACTCACATCCATCCTAGTCTCCTCGGAGCTAATACCTTGGCTTCTCGTGTGGCCTCCCAAGACTTGGGAGCACCACATCAAATCCTACAATCTCCATCTTGGTGCCCCCAAGCCTTGGCACACCTGGCAATATTTTTCTTTACGAACCCACTATTGATGCACACCCTGATAGTTACTTGTGCACAGTTTGCCACTGCCATTCTTCTTCAACTGTTGAGCTTCTTTTGAGGCCTTTGGGATGACCGCCTCCACCGCTGAAGATCTTGGCTTGCTTCTATGCACCACCCTTAGAGTTGTAAGCATTCTTCTGCTTGGTAGCCGCTTCAATTATCTTGGACTTTCTTAAAAAATTTGCAGCAATTCCATGCTGGTGCCTGCTGCATATTCTGACATGGTCTCCTTAGAATTTCACCTGTCCTCCCATACATACTGCTCTACTTGGAACTATGCATCTCCGATATTGGTGCTAAGATATTGATCCTCCTACACTACTCCGCTCTGAACTCATGTCATATCTCTCTCCATCTGGAAAGCCACCTCTGTCTAGTGCTCTACCTAAAATCAAAGTCCTCCTAATGCCATAGTAGCTGACTCTATAATTGAGTCCTTTGAGGATAACCACTCAATGCTGCACTGCAAAGCCTATCACTGTGCCTCGGACATTATCGCTGCCCCTTCGGACACTTGGCACTCTGTAGACCTATCCAAAATCATCTCAGATACACCGCATCCTATGGACTCCTCTAAGACCACCAAGAGCTCATCCGACTCTTCACTTGCAGTGACCTAAAATCTAAGTTTTCTCCTTCCTTGTAGTTCTTCTAAAGCAGACATTCTCGCTTAAAGTGCCTTGCTTCACCACACTTGAAGTATCTCTTGGATTCCTTGCTACCCCTTCACTGACCCTTCTTCTTTCCTTGCCTGGGCCTCTCTGAAACCATAAGATCCTTCTAGAAGACCTCCCTCTTCATCATTCATTCTTGCTGCTCGTTGGACCTTAGCACTGATACGATCTTCTTGTACACCAGCGTCTCCTTACCATACAGCAACATAATCACCAATGGATCGAAGCTCCCAAATAGCAAACATAGCAGCAATAAACTTTTATCCTTCTCTTCGAGATCCATCCTAATGTTGAGAAAATCCATGCTCATTCGATCGAATCGCTAAATATGTCCTGCAACATCCTCGCCCTCTTGCATCCGATGGCTGTACAGTTGCTTTTTTAGCATCAACTTGTTACACATGTACTTTTTTATGTACAACTGGCATAACCTCAACCATAAACCCTTGGGTGTTTTCTCCTTCAACATGCCATGCAGCACTCATCTATCAGAAAAGCCCTAATCGTGGCACATGCCCTTTTCTCTAAGGACACCCACTCGTTGTCTGTCATCTCCTGCAGCCTATCTTCCAAGACCGAATCTAGTCTCATCTGAACTAGTAGATCCTCCACCCTAATCTTCCACAACATGAAACATGTTTTTTCATCAAACTTCTCAAATTCTATCTTCAATCCACTATTCTTCATGATCGTATGAATCAAAAATAGCAAACAAGTGGATCTAAAAAAAATACCTTGACTAGGGACGATGGACAACAACCCTGTGATCTTTTTCTTCCTCATGAAGCTTGGAGAAAGCCTTTAGATTTGAACCTCACTACTAATTTTTGCTAAAATCTAATCTTCTTCCTCCTTCTTGCTTAACTAAGCTCTGATACCACTTATTGGATCTTGATACCTCTCTGATACCAATTATTGGAGAGAAGAAGAATAAAGTAGATGGTTAATACCTAGGACTTTTTGGAACTAGAGAGAAGAGTAGAGAGTTTTTGGGAAGAAAAGCTCAATTTTATTCCACTCTATTGTAAAGATACAATACCTGGGTTTATATATCCTAGGTTTTCTATTATACCACATGAACCCTAATAAATCCAAATCCTAGCTAAAAAATTCTTCTAGACTAATCTAATATATGAAAGCACTCACCGAGCCCATATACATATATTTCATATACTCTCATCCCCTAGATTTGAACCCGACCTATACATGAGTTAACCCTTTTAAGACTTTATTGATCCGGGCCTTAAGATCCTAGGATAAAAGCCTATCCTAGATCCAAACAGAAAACCCCATTCAATTTTGTTCGCCATCATTGAGCCAGCTCTATTAGGAGCTGAGCTGGCTTAGCTACATCTCACCCAAATCCTGTCTTCTATTTGCCTAAGATAGCCGGCTTGACTACACCCTGAGTCGGCTCAATCTCAGCTCGAGCCGGCTCGCCTATGTATCCAAGCCAGCTCACCTATGTGTCAGCCCCTTATCTTGGCTGATTCTTCTCCTAGCTTTGGTCCTTTGCTCCATCTTGTATTCCAGATCTTCAGAGTACCTACCAAATCTCTCAAGATCCTCACACTTGAACCTCGAACCCCATGTAGGGCTACACACCATCTTCACCTAGGACAACTCCTGTCCTAGCCCTAGGACTCACACCTATCCTAGTCTCCTTAGAGCCAACACCCTGGCTCCTCCTATAGCCTCCTAAGGCTTGAGAGCACCACACCAAATCCTATACTCTAGAGTATTTTGCTGTCAAGAATTGCTCTGATAGGATATAGGTATAAGTATCCTTTAAACCTGAGATCACCATAGTAGCTTGCAAGTAACTTACTATATTTTGATATCGAACTAACTAAATTTTTAATTTAGTGATGGAAGGATTTTGGGTATAGTCAAGTACTTACAAATTTGGTGAGTGATCAAGATGGAATTGACCATTCCAAGTGTTAGAGAAGAATGCATCACCGTATTTCAATATAGCAAAAATCTTGGCCAGGATAATCCATTAGATGAATTTGATATTTTGAAATACAATGTGGATAACCTATTCGGGGTTGATAGTTAAACCCTAAGGTATCCTACAAGTATTTTAGTCAAGGGGATGAATTATATGAAAACTATATCCACATGGGTTCTAAGGATGTTGTTCTACACATTCAACCTATCCGACCATCGGATACCATTGCTAGATGATTATTTTGATAAGTACAAAAATTTATTTTTATACTATCAACTTAGATTCGGACCTATAGAGTTATACACATAAGAGTTATCGATCTGATCGGATGGTTGATTGATGATTAAGAATCATTCTAGGATTAAATAATCAATACGATTAATGTTTAACCTAGTACAAGTATTGCAGGAGGATCGATTAGCAATATGATTGCTAATTTACTTAATTTGATTAAGCTAGAGGATTGAGATTAAGTTTAATTAAATATAATTTAATTAGATTTAGTTTGGACTTGATTGGATCAAGTCCAATTGGTTTATTGGATGAGCAAATTGCAAGAAAGAACTAGTCCTAGTTCAATTAGGACTTGTATCAACCCAATTTTTAATTTGATTAAAAATTAAATTAAAATTAAATCTAATTTAATCTAATTTAATTAAATTATTAATTAGACTAAGATCTTATCTAATTAAATTAATTAAATCCTAATTTAGTTTAGTCCAAGGATCAAGTTGGACCAAGTCAAACTAGAAGTCCTAGTGAGACTAGGACTCGTATCTCCATGCGCCATCTTAGCCCCAACGCCCCCGACGCCATTTTTTTTGGATTTTTTCATAGAATTCTCTCTAGGCCTTCCATGCATGCCCCAAGTCCCCCCCTTCTTTCTTACATGAAAATTTAAGGTGGACCAAGTCAAAGGAGTTTGAGTTGATTTAAATTCTATGAGATAGAATTTTAAGCAACTAAAACTCTTTCCTTATTTTTGTGCTGCCCCCTCCCTATTTTTTCTCTAAATTTTCATGAATTTTAGAGGATGATTTGTGCGACATTCTCAGGTAGTTCATGAAGAAAAAAAGAAAAAGGAGGGGCCACCTAAGAGTTGGGCACCCTAAGTCTTGCCCTATTTAGATACCTCTTGACTAGGTATTTGATCTATTCAAGAATTTCTTTATATCTCCATATATAAAATGAATTTTGACCTATTTTTTTCATGGATTACACATCTGAGTGAGGCCATTAGGGGCATGAAAAATCTAAGAGAGAAGCCTAGGGTGTGGAATTTTGTGAATACACCAATCAAGGTATCTTGGTGAGAGAAGAAAGCAGAAGAAGAGGATCTTCTTCTAAGATTTTTTTCTTCAACTTCTATTCCTCCATTTCTGTGAGTGTTTGAGAGGTGTCTCAGCATTATAAATTATCTTCATTGATTTTTGAAAGTTGAAAAGTCTAAAAGTTGAAGAAGAAAGATCCAGACCGACCATCGAAGAAGGATCAGCATAGTACTAGCATACTGTGTTGATTTTCGGGCATCGTACTTCAAATCTATAATTGAGGGCTCATGTAGACAACTCGTAGAGGTCGAACGTGTGTGTGGTTTGGAGCAACCATCTCAGGCCTAGATTAGAGAGTTAAGAAACTCAAGATTCAAAGGTAAGAGTGATCTAATCTCCCTACTTACATATCTAGATCTGGTCTAGAGTAGTTTGCTGTTGATATATTAACATGTAGTTATTTTGATATTTTATTTTCTGATTTAATAGCATGTCTTAATCATGTAGTAGGATCCTAGATTTAAGGTTTTATGTTATATTGTTCATGATTTAATGTGATTAATTTATCTCTTTCACTATAATTTTGAAAAAGTTTCAAAAGTTAACCCTAGAATCCTAGATCTAGTTCTTTCATCAATGATGATATAAAAGCATTCAAATGGAGAAAAAACTCAAGAAAAATCAAGAAAATATTTAGCCTAGTGAAAAACTCTCTTTTAAGCAAAGAAGCATTCAATTCAAGCTTAACCACCTCTCCAAAGCTCATTCAAGCTGTTGGGGATAAATCCATGCCTGTCGAAGTCCAGCTAAGACTCCGACTCTTAATCAGTTCCGTCTGATTGCAGCTATAAAACCCAAACCTCAACCCATAGGAGTATTCGAACCCTGAATCATTTCGAGATGGCCGACCTCCAACACTGCGGACAGATAATCCAATTGGCTGAAAAGATCGATTTTGGATTCGATAGGGCGTTGTAGATTTCTTCTCCAGATGAGCTTGAATAGTCAATACTTTTGCCTCGAAGAACCAGCCAAGTCCCCAGCTCCTATGCATCCCATCCGGTCGATCTTCTTTTGATAGCCTGTGTGTTTCCACTTGGATGAACTTCCTTGGATCGCCCTTTGTTTGGCAGAATCTCAGTCGAACTCCACCAACAGCTGAGCTTTTTTCAAACTATCCCCAGACGAACTTCAGCACTTTATCATTATTCACCAGTGAGCAACCCTGAAAGTGGCCAAACCTCAAATGAATAGCAGAGACCAGTGTTTCAATCGCACTTGCCTATTACAGCCATTAGTCAGTACTCAGCCCAGGTGGACCACTCATAGCCGAACTCCTTTCAGTCGAACGTCTTTTGGGCTTCTTCATCGATCGAACCCCTACCGAACTTCTCTTCTAGTCGAATTCCTTCCAACCATCTAAAAGGACCACGACGTACACCTTCAATATAGCAAATACAAGCCAGCATACGATCAATCTTGAGAGCCTCCGAACTCCTTCAGAATAACAATGCTCGAGAGCCTTTCGTCACCTGCAACTACCTCATCCGAACTCCAGCTATTGGATCTCCAACAGACTAACATGTCATGACAACGGACACCACTCTCCATAACAAACTCCACGTGGCCTCGAACGCCCCACTTTCAAGTGGTTGTGGCTGTCATTATTAGTTTATTACAGACTCTAGGCTATAAAAAGGATCCTTCATATATGTTTTTCCTAAGCTCTCTTCTTCTTCTCGATACTCTGCAACTTTCTCTATTAAGTACTTCATTTTTGTTGGTTGAAAGAGCTGACTTGATCATCAAAGGGTCTTGCTGGAGCCACCCACCTCAGGCTCTGGATGAGACTTGTCTTGCAGGTCACCAATGGTGACTTCGTTTTCTCCAACTCCAGCGCTCCTCCAGCGACGATCAGATTTTGCACCAATAGGATTGGCGCTAGAGGAAGAGCCCCTCTATTTCTGAGATTCTCTTATTCTTGAAAGAGTACTCAGTAGAGAACTCTCTTATTCTCTTCTAGAGTCCTTCTCGAAAAAGATGTCTCTCAAAAAAGCTTCTATCCGATGGTCAAAGGCCTCCATAGTCAGATCCCATCTAGATCTGCCCATTCCTGTTTCATCCCCAACAACTCAAGCTCCACCTACGACAATGGTAGATGCAGAGCAGTTCAATCTGCTAGTCTAGTAGGTTCATAGCCTTGTGGAAGTAGTGCAAGCCATGCAGCAACAGCCGCCTTCGGTGCTAATTCGATCAGAGCAAGCTTCTCTAGAGCTCCATGATCCAATCTGGGGATGGCCAACTTGGGCTGGCCAATCGGTGACCTCCAAAAAGAGGAAGCAGAGGGCTGAGAGCCCCTATTTTGATCATGACTCTACCCCTAGGGAGACTTTGCCCCCATTCAGCCAAAAGATCTTGGAGATCCATGATCGAGAGGATCTCCTAGATCAAAAACTACAAGAGATGAATCGATGGATCGAAGAACTCCACCATGCACCCCCCTCCTATAGTAATGATATCTATACTGACCCTCCTTTCTCTCACCACATTATGCACGAATCGATCCCATCGAACTTAAGCTCTCCTAATTCGAGAGCTACGATGGAACCTCCAATCCAGTTGACCATCTGGAGGTCTTTTGGATAATGATGCTGCTCCATAGCGCGTTCGATGCCATCCTGTGTCGAGCTTTTTCATCTACTTTGAAAGAGACAGTCAGAAATTGGTACTCGACCCTTAAGCCAAATACCATCTTCTCTTTTGATCAAATGAGCCATTAATTTGTAGCTCATTTTGTCAGTAGCCGACATCCCAAGCGAGGCTTGGAATCCCTCATCAACATCAAGCAGTAAGAGGGAGAATCCATCTGAGCTTATGTCAATCATTTCAATGCTGCTGCGTTGGAGATCCGAAATCTGGACTAATCTATTATGATGGCCATGCTAAAAAGTGGCCTTCAGAAGAACAATATGCTATTTTTCTTGAAGAAGAAGTATCCCAGGGATTTTACCGATATGCTGACTCAGGCTGAAGGATATGCTCGGACGAAAAAGGCCTTCTAGGCCAAGGATAATGAAGCCACTAGAGAGTGACAAATGGGCGAGCCGAGCAGGCCCGCTGAGGAAGAAAAGCCGAGTGAAGCTCGACCGTGCTCCTGAACTCTCCCTAAGTGCAAGCGAGTTCGAACTCCTCTCCGAGCTCGAAAGCAAGGAAGCCCTGATAGAAAGGCTCAGCGGGGCTCCCCCCTCTGAAGGTTCCACAACTATGCCCCTCACAACCCTTCAAAAATTTAAGTACTGATGAAGATTAAGGCACAGCTGCCAAGACCGAAAAGGATGCGCTCCCATCTTGGCAGATGCAATCCAAACAAATTTTGCCTTTATCATCATGACCACGATCACGATACTGAAGAATGCATTCAGCTCTAAGATGAGATTGAGGAGCTCATCAGGTGAGATAGGCTTGGTTGATTTCTGTAGCATCGGTTTGAAGGGTGGAAAGATTGGCCAAGGATACTACTGCAATCAGAACCGCCAAGAGAGGAGCAGCAGGCAGATCGGCCACCCCTCGACATCATCAACACTATCTCTGTGGGACTTCAGTGAGAGGAGGCTAGTGGATCAGCAGAGCCCAAAAAGAGGCATAGAATTGAGGAGCCCATTGCTTTCACCAACGAGGATGCCCAAGGAGTCCGATTCCTGCATAATGATGCGGTTGTAATCTCTTTAAACATTGCTGACTATGATGTGCATCGTGTTCTGGTAGATAATGGAAGCTCTACTGAAGTTTTGTTTTACGATGCTTTCTTAAAAATATCTTTACCTAATAATCACTTGGAACCTATGAACTCTCCATTGGTAGGCTTCACTGGCAATGCCATGCCAGTTAAGGGCATAATAACCTTGACTATGACTGCAGGGCAACACTCGAAGCTGGCTAGAGCGCAAGTCAATTTTCTAGTCATAAAAGCTCCATCTGCTTACAATGCTATTCTTGGCCGATCTAGTTTGAATGCACTCCGAGCTATGGTATCAACCTATTACTTAAAGATGAAGTTCCCAACGAGCTACAAAATTGGAGAGATTAGGGGAGATTAGGCCTTGGCAAGGCATTGTTACTCCATTGCCCTATAGAAAAACATCCAGCCCGATCTTTGCCCTATGGATGGGTTGCATGTCCACGACAACATTATGGAGGAGCCAGGTGAGCCTATGGAAGATCTTGTAGCTGTGTCCTTGAATGACGGGAATGCAGAACACACTATGCAGGTCGGTTCCAACTTGGGGGATGAAGTTCGACAGCAACTCATCTCCTTCCTTCAAAAGAATGCAGATGTCTTTGCCTGGATTCCAATGGATATGCCGAGAATCGATGTCGAGGTCATGGAACATTGGTTGGCTGTTGATCTTAGGTGTCGGTCAGTAAAAGAGAAGATCACAGCCATGCTCTGGAGTGGCAGAAAGCAATTGCGGAAGAAGTCGACAAGCTCCTTAAGACTGGATTCATCCGAGAAGTTAACTACCCGAGCTGGATCTCAAACGTGGTGCTCATCAAAAGATGAACGACAAGTGAAGGATATGTACAGACTTCAAGAAGCTGAACAAAGCTTATCCAAAAATAGCTACCCCCTGCCCAGGATTGATCAGTTGATGGATGCAACCTTAGGCCATGAACTTCTCACCTTTATGGATGCTTTTTTCAGCTATAACCAAATTCGGATGGTGCCAGAGGATGAGGAGAAAATTACTTTTGTTACTGACCGTGGTTTTTACTATTATAAGATTATGCCCTTTAGACTCAAGAATGCAGGGGCAACGTACCAGCACCTGATCAACAAAATCTTCAAGAAGCAGATCGATCAAAATATGAAGGTGTATGTGGATGACATGCTCGTCAAGAGCCGAGCTTCAATAAATCACATCATCAACTTCGAAGAGACCTTTAGCGCACTTAAGAAGTACAAGATGAAGCTGAACTTGACCAAATGCACCTTCGATGAACCTCGAGAAAGTTCTTGGGACTCATGGTGTCGAGGTGTGGGATTAAGATGAGTTCAGAGAAAATTCAGGCTATTCAGAAGATGACCACTCTAAGAATAATTAAAGAAGTTCAATGCTTGACTGAAAAAGTAGCATCCCTAAACCGCTTCGTCTCAAGATCGGCCGAGCGATGCATGCCCCTCTTTCAAGTTCTTAAACAGCCAAAGAGCTTCTACTGGATGGTAGAATGCCAACAGACATTCAAAGAGCTTAAAAATTACCTCGACTCATCCTCACTGCTGGCAAAGCCTGAGCCTGGAGAAGAATTATTTTTGTACCTAGCAGTCTCCCTAGTAGTCCTGACAGTGGTCCTGATCAAGGAGGAAGCGAAAGTGCAGCAATCGATCTATTACATAAGTCGAGTCCTGAGAGATGCAGAGATCAGGTATTCTAAGTTAGAAAAATTGACTTACTCTCTTCTAATTGCTATCAGGAGACTCCGATCTTACTTTAAGGGGCACACCATAATTATCCTCATGGATCAGTCAATTAAAGCAGTTCTTCATCGAACGGATGCCTCCGAAAGAATCGCAAAATGGACAATCAAGCTTACAGATACTACTACAGAAAAGAACTATGATAGCGGTTCGCAACCACTGCCATAGCCTAAAAAATCGCTACCGTAAGCTATGGTAGTAGTTTTCTAATCGTTGCTACTACAGTCGTCGTTGTAGCTCTATGACAGCGGTTGTTGCAGCGGTTATTTGAACTGCTGTCATAGATAGCCTATTGTAGTGGTTTAGATAGCCTATTGTAGCGGTTTATAAACCGCTACAATAGATCGACCTATAGTAGCAGTTATGTAACCGCTGCCATAGATTTTCTATAGCAGCGGTTACATAACCGCTGTCATAGAAATCTATAGCAGCGGTTTCTTAATCGCTGTCATAGATCTAATGCAGCAGTTAGCACCGTTTGCATCAGAAACCTATGGCAACATTTGGCATGGATATGACAGCGATTATAAAACCACTACCGTAGATCTTGAATAATTAAAAAAATTAAAATTTTTATTTTTTTATATATTTTATCTGATAAATATAGATATATAACATAAGAAAATATAATAAACATAAAAATTAATCTAAAATGCTAAAATTTTATTACTAAATAAAATTTATTATAATATTTTTTAAAAAAATAAAATACATCAAAAGTTTCCTAAATCTACATCATCGTCGTCGTCACCAGGAGCCAGAGTCGAAGCTGGAGCTGAAGCCGGAGCTAGAGTTGGTGTTGGAGTCGAAGCCAGAGTCGAAGCTGGAGCTGGAGCTGGAATGTGGGCCAACATATCCTTGAAGTCCATGACTCCAAAACGTGTGCTGAGCATCGACATCATATCTCTCACGATGTCCTTCAGATGAGATGCGCGCTTCTTAGCCCAATTTGCCCACATCGTAGCATGATCTGCCCGTGCCAACACCTCCTCAAGCTCCTTCCAACTGACGACATCAAAAGTCTATAAGGAGATGCTCGCCTCAGATCAGTAGCTCATCGACGTATGTTCGGGCCTGCATCGAATCCTCCTAGAGTGCTCAGGCCCCAAGACCTGAGACAGATGGTCATGGGGCTCAGAGGTATTCGGGCTCTCACTCGCGAGTGCATCTAACTGATCCTATAATTATAAATTAAAATAAAATTTTATAAAAAATATTATAATACTAATCATATATACTAATATATTTAATACTTACAAAAATATGCCCGATCGTGGCATTCATCAACCTCCCTGTCTTATCCGTATAGCTAAATCGAAAGATCTCGCAATGATTGGACATCACTCCATCTCTCATTAGCTATAACAAAGAATAAATTTATCAAAAAGATGATAAAAAATATGAATTTAATTTATCTAATAAAATTTAGAATTAATTATCTCTCTATGCATACGACTGGCCATAGACTCGCGGCCTAAAGTGTGCGTATACTCCTAGGCTGCATGGTTCTCCTGATTCTGATGGAAGGTAGCCTAACAAGTATTCAAATAAATGATAAATATTTAAAAAATATTTAAATAAAACTTTAAGTATATTAAAAAATTTAAAAGTTAAAAATTTTATCTCGAACTTCTGGCTCCTCCAGTGTCTAACCATCCTCTTCCACTGACTCGGTGGACAGTCCTATATCCAGGGAACAAGCTCCTTCGAAGTGTCTCGTCGGTGCTTAAGCCATCCTTTATGAAGCTTGACCTTGTAACCCCGGTATAACTCTCCGATCTTTCTCAGTCGGGCATCTCAAGCCCTCTCATGATCGAAAAAGTCATACCTCCTCTGTACAAAGTTATAAAAAATTAGTTACAAAATTATTCTAATCAAATATATATAGTGTAAACATATAAAATGCATAAATATAACTAAGATGTATGTACTTATCCATATCTCCTCTCATACCCAGTTTCTGATGGCAGCATTCATCAAATGCCAGTCTTTGGGCTCTACGGGAATGATGTTTGACCGCCTCACAAGCACTCGATCTCCTCTACCAGCCTTCCCTTCACATCATAATAGACCATCACCAAATGCTGGTGGTTCGACACATGTACCATACATGTTGGATCATGAAATGTCAGGCTGGATGATGCACCTACAATGCAAATACGTTATGTAAATATATAAGTATAAAAATACTATATAAAAAATAAAGTTCTGCTAATATAATAAAAATGTATACTAAAATGCCTGCATAGTAGCATGTGTCTCAGATATGGACGATGGTAGAGGCTCAGCTGTCGATGGAGTAGATGACATCGGTGGAGTAGATGCCGATGGTGGAGGTCCCTGAGCAGTCGATATCGAGGTGGATGGAGTATGCTCCGACTGCTCCTCGGATGCTGAACTGTGCGTAACCCACCAAGGGCTAGGAGTGAAAGCTAGATGGCATTTCGGTGTCATCATGATCTACAACATTAATGAACATCAATCAATATAATATGTTGAATAATAATATTAGTATAGCATCAATAAATAGTCTCTAATATGTACACTAATCAATTGATGGTGAAGGGAAATCCTGATTTCCCGGTCCAGGTTCGTCCAGATCTGATTAGATCAAGAGATATATTTCAAAAATTTTCTCTTGACCTTAATCAGATCTTGATATATTTCAGATCTGATTCTTATTATTTTAATAAATAAAATAAAAGAAGATAAATTAAATCAAATTCAATTTACCTGATTTGGGTAATCCTATTACCCTGTAGATGATCCTGATTGCAGCGGAAGGTTCTGGATCTTAGCCACGCAAGCGCCTGGCCTCTACCGGTATCCACTCGGGTTGGATCTGGAGAACCTCTTCTTCTCTATCACACCTCCAAAAATCAGATCTGGATCTGATCTGGAGGATCTTCAAAACTCTTTTGAAGATCTGCAGTCGTCCTTTTGCAGCAGCGCAGCCTTCTTGCTTTTGATCGCCTTTCCTTGATCTGAATCGCACCAAACTAAGTCCAAAACACTTTTGGACGTGGAGAGCAAGGGGAGAAGAGAGTATGGCATGGAGAAGGAGGGGAGAGGCAGCCTTGGACGTGGGAAATCTCTTTCAATAAGACTTAGGATTAGGGTTGGGCGCAGGGTCTTATTTATAGACTAAGCGTGATCCAACTCTTCTTCCTCTCAACCAATCACAACCCTTTGTGAAATCAGATCTAAATCTGATTGGTTGAAAAAGAGACCCCTGGATTCCTCCTTAGAGGGCGCCTAAGACCAGTCAAACTGGATTCTTAGTAGAACTCTGATTGGAATCCTAAAGGGAGGTGGAGTCCTTGTCCAACAAGGACTCCTAGGCGCCTCCTACTTGGGCTCACGCCACCCTTGGCGTGCGCCCTTCTCCTTGCCAGGTTCTGGCAGGGGGACAGGCCCCCACCAGCTCTCCAATAGGTGCATGACATGTGGTCAAAAGTCAAAGGGTGAATGGTCAACGTTTGACCAGTCAAAGGTAGACTTTTGACCAAAGTCAAAGAACAAGAAATGGCAGGTGACCAAAAATGGCAGGTAATGTCTTACTTACAAATAAGACAACCTATTGACTGACAACCTCCTGTCAGACCATATGAAGGCTTCTAATTAAGCACAAACTCCTTTGGCTCAGTTAGACAACAATAGTGAACGATTTCCTTGAAGAAGAACGTTCTTCAATTGAACTAGCACGATTTCCTTGAACTTGATGAATCTCATTCAGATCAATTGAACTAGATCAGTTCAATTGATGATCACCAGATTCAAACCCTTGTTTGTGTGACCCAGTTAGGTTCAGATCTCTGTATGGTAATGATCTCTATCTGTCATGATCATCTATCATAGACATCATCGAAACTCCTTTCGATGGATCAGAACTCTTCTGATTCGAATCAACGATCATCTAGAATGATCGATCATCTAAATTATTCTAATTGCTCCCAGTAATGGTCCACCAAGTGACACTAGCAGTCTCCAAACCCATCAGAGCTGAATACACCGAGTCTTGTGAAAATGCTAAATAGCTACCATGTGTGATTAAGATTCAGTTCTTCTATCAGATCCCATCGATGCAAGGGTTGAAACTCGTCAAACCCTAGTCTCTGTCATATGATGTAATCATTCGAGGACTCGAGTCAATGTGAAAATCTAAATAGCTCAAACTCTTTCTATTATTTCACTCTACCATGGCCATGGATTTCTGGACTTGGATTCTCATGATCATAGGGCTGCTCCTCTAGTCCACCGAGGTAGATAGATCCCATCTTGATCACAGCAATCCAGTTCCTACAATGAACATGAACATCTATAGCCAACAAGTGTCACACCAATTCTCAGGGTTCCATATGGCACATATATCTAATGGTGTAGTCAAACTATAACACCCTCAAGGTGCAAGATGCATCTCAGGTCAAAGAACCAACAACTACTTATGGCATCAAGAATAGGTAGACAGACTCCAAAGACTACTGTTGACTCGTTCTCTAATGATACTCTCGCTCCGGTCTAACGAGACCTATAACATGAACCGTATGACTCAAGATAATACTAAATTGAGAAGCGAATGAGCATCCCTGACAGTCTGTATGATCCAATCTCTTTGAAAACGAACCTTTGGTGTTATTCATTATCATTACCAAAACTCTAAATGACATGTGTGATCACAGAAATAACCCATTTCATTAATATAGTCAAAATTATAATTTTGCCCCTAGAAGTGTATTACAAGTGTCAGAATTCTGGCTTCTAGCAGATATATCTACAGATTTTATCATTATTCAATGAATAAACAAAAGCCAACTAGAATTATCCAAAATTGCAAAAGCAATAACATGAATTACATTCATTAAATTCGTAGATCTCTTGCACGAACCTTGGTGTTAATTCCTAAAAGAAGAACAAAGTAGATGATGGCACCTTAGGGCTTAAAGTTGGAATCTTAGAGAGACATATCAAATTTTATTTACTTAGAAGCCGAGCCAGCTCCATGCCTGAGACAGCTGGCTCCATGCCTGAGACATTCAGCTTGGATCCTCCCCCAGCTAGCTCGATCATAGTCTGAGCAGGCTCAGTTGCGTATCTAAGCTGGCTTGACTGTGTGCCATCCCCTCGATCACTCCCTCTCTCGATCTCTCTCACCGACGACGGCAGCGAGGTCGAACCCCTCCCTCCCAGCTTTTTCATCTCTCGATCTTCCTCTCTCCCTCTCTTGATCTCCCTCATCGATGAGGCCAAACCCCATCCCTTCCTCTCTCACTCTCTCAATCTCCCTCACCGGCAAGCCCGGACCCCATCCCTCCTAGTGATGCCGGCGAGGCCGGACCCCCTCCCTCCCTCTCTCGCTCTCTCGATCTCCCACTCACCCTCTCTCGATCTCCCTCATGGCGAGGCCAGACCCCCTCCCTCCGAATGACGACGGCAAGGTCGGATCCCTCCCTTCCTCTCTCCCTCTCTCGATCTCCCTCACTGGTGACGGCGGTGAGGCCGGACCCCCTCCCTCCCTCCCACTCTCGATCTTTCTTGTCGGTGGCTAATGAGCGATCGACCCTCCCTCTCTCAATTTGTTGGTCTCCCTCTCAGTCTCTCCGTTTCTTAGTTTCAGATCCTAGAATCGGATCCGACCTTTCGAGATCCATTAGGATCCAGGTCTGGTACTTCAGGTACAAATCCATCGGATATTCAGGATTGGATCTGATACCAGTAATTAAAATTGAATCCAAATTTGAATATTCAGATTTTGATCCAAACCTAACCCATTAATAGATCTAGTCCACAGCCGCTGACATGGTACAGCCCAAGGCTACCACTACGGCATGGTCCAAAAACTATGACATACAGATAATTATAATATTTATAATAAATATATATTTATAATAATTTATAAAATATTTATAATAAATATTTATAATATTTATTATAAATATTTTATAAATTATTATAAATATATATGATTAATAAATAATACTATAAAATTAAAAAAAAATTATACCTGCGACTATAGAGAGTGGGTTAAATTGAAAGCTCCGAGGGTCGCCGGCGATGATGCTAGAGGAGGACGACGGCACTAGAGGATAACCTACGAAATAAAAGCAAGATAGTAAGATAGAGAAGAGAGAGAAAGAGAAAAAAGAGAGAGAGCAAGGGCGGTCGAGGATGGGGGCCAAGGGAGGGGGCATAGTGATGAGGAGGCTCGGGAAGCACAGTGATGGAGGGTCGACGATCGGGAGGGGGAGTGTGGGGTGTGGGGGGGCTGGGTGGGGGGTAGCCGAGAGGGGTAGCCGAGAATGGGGGGCTGGGGGTGGCAGGGAGGGGCGGCTAGGGATGGTGGGAAGGAGAGGCAGCTGGGGGGAGGGCGGCTGGAGATGGGGGTGCTAGAGGGTGGCAGGGTGGCGGGGAGGGACGGCCAGGGATGGGGGAAAGGAGGGGTGGCCCGGGGGAGGGTAGGGGTCGGGTGGGGGGTGGCAGGTGGCAGGGAGAAGCGGCCGAGGATGGAGGGAAGGAGGTGCGGTCGGGGGGAGGGTGGGGGGTGGGGGGCAAAGGGGTAGGGGGAAGGAGGGGCAGCACCGACCAATGGGGAAGGAGGGCCGGCACCGATCAGGGGGGAAGAAGCCTCACCGATGATGGAGAGGAGGAAGAGAGACAGAGAGAAAGATCGAGTGTGCATGGAAGAAAAGAAGAGAAAATTTGAAGATTTTTAATCAAATCTATGATAGCAGTTATCAAACCGCTGCCATGGATCTATGGTAGTGGTTATCCAAAATCGCTACTATAGATCTACGACAGTGGTTCTATAATCACTGCTGTAGATCTATAGCAGCAATTTTTGATAACCACTGTCGTAGGTTAAAAATAATTTTTTTAATTTTTTTTAAAATATTATATAATTTTAAAATTTAATTCCCATCTTCATTGTTCATTATCTAAATAATTATCATTAGAGTGTTGTCGCAAAAGGTTGCCTCAATCTGAAGGCTCTAGCTTCATCGATTAGAAAAATTTGATTTTGATGATCATAAATTATTATGCGATGATCTGATAGATGAAGATCTTCGATGGATCTGAAAACCTGTAACAATGATCTTGATGATATTTATAGCATACTATCAAAGTTTCACTTCAATTGGATATCGTTATCATGATCAATTTAGTACGGAATGATTTCGACCATTAAATTAGAAACAAGCGATCAAAGGGTTAAACGACATCCGATTATGAGATAATTTTTTAGTTAAACGATCTTTGTTATAATTTTAAATATTTTATATGGCAATGATAGTAAAATTCAAATCATTTTCATATAAACTGTTCATGTTTAGTAGATATTGCAAAAGCACGAGCATAACAACCAGTGAAGTTTTAGAATGGTTATCAGGAGACGTATAGTTTTCGATCATTCTTTATCTCACGAGTTGAATTTTATAATCACCACCATAAAAAATGATTAAAGTAGTAGTCAAGATCATTTATAAAAAAATTATCTCATAATCGGATACCATTTGGTCCTTTGATCACTCATTTATCATTTAACAATCGAAACTAACCTATACTAAATTGACCAAGATAACAATATCCGATTGAAGTAAAACTTTGATAGTATGCTACAAACATCATCAACATCATCATTGCAGATTTTTGGATCCATCGGAGGTCTCCATCTATCAGATCATCGCATTATCATTTGTGATCGTCAAAATCAAATTTTTTTGATCGACGAAGCTAGGGCCATCGGATCAAGGCAACCTTTTGCGATGATACTCTAATGATAATTATTTAGATAACGAATGGTGAAGATGGATATTAAATTTTAAAATTATATAATATTTAAAGAAAAAATATATATATATGGTAGCGGTTACAATTAACCGCTACCATAAATAAGCTTATAGCAGCGGTTTCTACTAACCACTATTGTAGGGCCGACTTATGATAGCAGTTTCACTAACCACTGCTATAGGTCCGACCTATAGCAGCGGTTACAATGAATCGGTGCTATAGGTCCAACCTATGGTAGCGGTTTCATGTAACTGCTGCTATAGGTCCGACCTATAGTAAACCGCTACCGTAGAATCTATAACAGTGGTTTTGAAAACCGCTGCCATAGTATGCACTACCATAGAATTTTTTTATAATAGTGAGAGTTTGACATCAATTATCGACTCCGACCATCGATCAAAGCTCAGATATTAGCAGATTTTATAGTAGAATACACCATTCCAGATAAAGCCATGCCTGAACGGTATGAAGCCAGCATTCCATAGTTGTAGTCGAGTCCACCCGAAGAGAATGCCGACCTTTCCGAAGGCTTTTGGGCCCTGTACGTGGATGGTTCATCCAACGCTGCTAGAGCAGGTACGGGGTTGGTCTTAGTTAACCCCAAGGGAGTCATCGCCAAATATGCACTATGCTTCAAAATTTCAGCAACTAATAATGGGGCCGAATATGAAGCTCTGATCGTTGGGTTAAAAATAGCAAAAGAGTTAGAGGTAGACCGGCTCTAAGTTTTTAGTGATTTCCAGCTGGTGGTCGGATAAATTAGCGACAACTATGAAGCCCAAGAGGAAAGCATGATGAAGTATCTTGAGAAAGTAAAAAACTTGATTTTGGCCTTCAATAGTTTTAGCATCCAACGGATTCTCAGGATGGAAAATACAAGAGCCGACCTTCTCTCTAAGTTGGCCACTTTAGTCCCAATCGAACTACCCAAAGAAGTATTTTTTGAAATTCTAAAGTGCCCAAGCTCGGAGGAGTCACAGCCTGTTCTACAAGTTGAGCACGAGCCGACCTGGATTGACCCGCTAGTTGCCTACCTCAAGGATGAAATTCTTTCTCATGATCAGAAAGAAGCCCTGAAACTTAGAAATCAAGCTTTTCGGTATGTTCTGTATGAAGGTAAGCTGTATAAAAGATCGTATTCTCTACCACTCTTGAGGTGTCTCTGACCTTCAGAGGCCAACTTCGTATTATGAGAAGTGCATGAGGAAATTTATGAAAGTTATGTAGGGACCAGATTCCTATCACAAAGACTACTTTGGTAGGGGTACTATTGGCCGATCTTATACAACGACTCTATAGAGTATGTCAAGAAATGTGACCGTTGTTAGAGAAATGAAAACATACAAAGATGGTTGGCCTCCGAGCTTAATTTACTAAGCGCACCCTGACCATTCGCACAATGGAAAATGGATATACTTGGCCCTTTTTCAATGACATCCGGACAACGAAAGTTCCTCCTGGTTGCGATCGATTACTTCACCAAATGGGTTGAGGCCAAACCATTAGCAAAAATTACTGAGGTCAAAGTATAGGACTTCATCTGAAAATTAATCATCTACTGGTTTGGTCTATCCCAAACTCTCATAACAGATAACGGACGATAATTTGCCAAAATGAGGTTCGCTGAGTTTTGTAAAGATCTAAACATCTTCCATCACTTCACGTCAGTGGTCCATCCACAGGCAAATGGTGAAGAAGAGGTGACCAACAGAATTTTACTGCAGGACATCAAAGCAAGGCTTGAAAGAGCAAGGGAGACTTTGGCGGACGAACTCTACCATGTCCTCTGAGCGCACCGAACTACTCAAAGGCTATCGATTGGAGAAACATCGTTCGCCGTGGCCTTTGGAACGAAGGCAGACATCCCAATCGAGCCCAAACTTCCATCAGTATGGGTCAACCTTTAATGAGCAGCGTAACTCATAGGACCTCAGAATCAACCTCGATCTACTGGAGAAAAAAAGAGAAGAAACCTGAGTTCGGATGGCAGCCTACAGACGAAGAGTAGGCAGATACTATAACTTTAGATTAAAAAATAAAGCATTCAGGGTGGAGGACTTGGTGCTCCGACGAGCGTCCATTTCGCAGCCTCAAGATCAAGGAAAGCTAGTCCTGAATTAGGAAGGTCCATATAAAGTAGAAAAGATCATCTGGTTCGAAACTTATCGCTTGAGGAAACTCGAAGGAGTGACACTCCCACGGCCTTGGAATTCAGAAAACTTAAGAATATACTACCAGTGATTTTTCTTCAATAAAACTTTTCTATTTAAACATCATTACTTCTTGACACAAAAATTGTGTAATGACTAATAACCCTCTGAAGCAACCTAAAGTGGCCGTTAGAAACAGGAGGAGAACCTCGTTCTAACGTGAGCAAGGTCGAAGGACTCATTGAACTAAGATGAGATGAGGGGAGAGATTCTACCAATGGCCCTAATGTGCCCCTATAGCTCGTTAGGAATAGGAGGAGAATCTCATCCTAACGTGAGCAAAGTCGAAGACCTCATTGAAATAAGATGAGATGAGGGGAGAGGCCCTACCAGTGGCCCTAATGTGCCCCTACAGCCTGTTAGAAATAGAAGGAGAACCTCATCCTAACTTGAGCAAGGTCGAAGGCCTTGTTGAACTAAGATGAGATGAGGGAAGAGGCCCTATCAACGATCCTAATGTGCCCCTACAGCCTGTTAGGAATAGAAGGAGAACCTTATCCTAATGTGAGCAAGGTCGAAGGCCTCGTTGAACTAAGACGAGATGAGGGAAGAGGCCCTACCAATGATCCTAACGTGCCCCTACAGCCCATTAGGAATAGAAGGAGAACCTTGTCCTAATGTGAGAAAGATCGAAGGTCTCATTGAACTAAGATGAGATAAGGGGAGAGGCCCTACTAACGACCCTAATGAGCCCCTACAGCCCATTAGGAATAGGAGGAGAACCTCATCCTAACGTGAGCAAAGTTGAAGGCCTCATTAAACTAAGATGAGATGGGAAAGAGGCCCTATCGATAATCCTTAACGCACCCCCACAAGCCATGTTAGGAACAGAAGGAAAGCCTCATCCTAAGTGAGCAAAAGTTGGAACCTCATTGACCAAAGATGAGGGGAAGAAAGAAGCTCGACAGAGAATCCCTACATATTTTTTTCATGACAACCTGACTACGTCAAATATGAAAGATGGAATCCTATCTTGATTTATAGAAGAGGTCCTAGTTCGGTGTTCACAACAAACATTTCATAAGAAGACAACATAGAGAAAAATGAGGTAAAGAAGGTAAGGTCGCAAATAAGCCTAGAATTTATGCGAAATAAAAATAATGAGAAGTGTACTATTTCATTACAAAAATAAGTTCATTACAAGCAAAACATAGACCGATAAGGTCGATTATACTGAAAGAAAAAAAAAAGAAAAAGGCCAAAGCTCTAAGGTGGACCGAACTCCTCAAACTTTGGGCTGCCGACCCCGGCCATCACCAAGGCCTACTTTAGCCTAAAGATCCCCTCCTTAAGCTCCTTCTTGAAGAGACCATCTATGTACATTTTGTTGGCTAGCTGAAACTTATCCACAAGCTCTCATCATTATCTCCTCAAAACTTTAGACTTGGCCTTCGCATCCTCGACAGCCCGATGTTCACAAATGAGCTGAAGCTTCAGTTGTTGAACCTCGACTTTCTCCATTCCAACCGCCTCTGAAAGCTCATCGATGATCCTCTTCAAGGAGGTGATCTTCTCTGACTCACCACTCACGCTGGCTTCCCGACTACTATGCAATCGCTTTTGAAGGTAAGCTGCTTCATCTTTGGCAGCCTTGAGCTTGCCTTCAAGTTTGGATATCTTTCCCACCCAAGTTGTTCGGTAGCTATTGTGCCAACTCTCAGTATCTTGCAGCTACTTCTAAAGCTGGGAGAATCTTTTTGACCAGTCCCAGTCATATCGGGTCTTGTCAATGGACCATGGCGAGGTTCCTTCTAGGAGATAGATTTTTTCTCTAGTCTCCTTTAGGTCAGCTTCAAGAAAGCTGATCTTCACTATTAGTGCCCAGAATTTGTCGTTGGCATTTCTCTTGAGTTCGACGATCTCCTTCTCAAAGCTATCCTTCCGAATGCTGAAGCTCGCCACATCCTTCATGCGCAAGTCATGGAGGTGAGTGATCTCTCTGGTCGCCTTAGAAGTATTTTTTTGAGAGGACTGAAGGTCAAGCTCAACCTTCTTAAACTTTTTCCTTAAAAAATGAACTTCCTTCTTCGAATCCCTTATCAAAGGCTTGAACAAAACTTCTTGAGGCAAGGGGTCGACGTCAACTAGAGAATGGGGGTTGTGGCCCTGGTTATTGGAGGCATTCTGAATCACATGCAATGCAGGATGTAAAGAAAAAGAAAGATTTGCTTTCATTACTTCAAATATTTTTAGTACATCAAAAAAAAAAAGTACATATATGTCAAAGGTTTAGACCTTGGGTGGCTCACCCATTGGAGAGGTCAGGACATTTTCGGTCGCCTTCGATTCACGGGCATGCTCGGACGCTGCACCTGCAGATTCTGGAATTACTAGGGCAGCTTCGATGGCATGGGCGGTAGGGGTAACCTTGATATCGACACGTGAAGGGCCAGCTCTATTCTCTAGCTCTTCTAGGAGGAGGTCCAGATCGATGTCGGGAAAGTTCTCGATGACCCGCCCTAAGCAGACCTGAAACCCTTCCAAGAAGGCTTCTTGGGCGAAGGCTATTTTGATATCCTCTATATTCTTGGAGGACTTGAAGTCTTGCACGGCCCTCTCCATGGCGGCGTTAACCTCCTCCTACGCCTTCTTTTTCTCCTCCTTCTCCAGAACTAGCTCAGCCCTCAACCTCGCCATCTCGCCATGCTCCTCTCTCAACTCTTTCTAAAGATGTTCTACTTTAGATGAATGAGTCTCCGAGGTGACCTTTAGAACATCGGCCTCAGTCTGAGCCTTCTCAGTTCCTATGTGGGCTTCCTTCAGGGCTCTAAAAGCTTTGGCCCGATTTTAGTTTGCCACCTCAGAGTGGACAAAAAGGTAGTATCCCAACTGTAAAATAAAAAGCGAGTCAGAATCCTAAAAGATCCCAACTTTAAAGCTTGAAGAGCATGAAGCCAGAATCAGAAGAAGCCACTTGCCTCTAGGAAGGTGGCGAAGGACTCATCGAACCTCTCAGCATCATCCTTCTAACGCATCCTTTCTACGTTGTGGGAAAGGATGCTCCCCTCCATCTACGACTAGACAACCTCTCGATCATCTAGGGAACCCTATTCTTGGCTAAGGTCCTCTCCTTCGGAGCCCTTGGCCTTTCGTCCGACCTTCTTATCGACAACCCTCTTCTTCTTCCTCTCCACAACTCCCTCTTGCCAAACAGAAGCAAGAGGGGCGGCTTCATCAGATAGTGCTGGGCTCGGTGCGATAACGGTGGGCTCAAGGGCCAGCACCGACCGAATCAGCATGGCCTGGCTTGACTCTCCAATCTGAGCCTTCTTCTATGGTTCATCGAAAGGACCATCCCTCCTTTTAAGGGTCGGGATTTCCTTTGTCAAGCGGTTTCATTCCTCCAAAGTTATTTCTGCAAAGATAAAATTAGAAGATCAAAAGAATGAATACCACCTAACTGGCTGAATATGAAGAACTATCTGTTGGATTAAGAGGACTGAGACTAAAATTGAACAAGGTCTGCTCGTCCAGAAGACTAGGGATTGGTGGAGTGTCAAAGGACTTCAGCTTATCGATCAAACTTCAATCCTCGCTTTCTAGTCCGGGAGCTCGGCGAACCGATTCCCTTACCTTGCCCCACGGAGGAAGCTCTAGCCTTAGGGAGGGATGGAAAATGAAGAATAATTTTTTCTTCTAGCCATGAATGAAGGAAGGAGCACCTTTGGGCAGTCCCTTCCTGCCGAACTACGGAGAAACATACCACCAATCCTTGGCAGTGGGATGATGTTTAAAGATAAAAAATTTATAGAATAAGAAAATGATAGGTTGGACGCCCGCCATGGTGCATAGAGAAAGAAATCCTATGATGAATCTAAAGGAGTTCGGCGCCATGGCAATAAGGGAAATATTGAGAAACCTAAATAGGTTAGCTATGAAAGGAGGTAAGGGTAACCTAAGTCTAGCCCGAAAGGTTTTGACATGTAGACAGATTCGACTGAAAGGGGGTGAGCAAGCTCGATCATTGGGCCCAGGGAGTTCAAGCTCGTACTCAAGAGGAATCCCAAATCAAATCCTAGCTAAGGAAAGGTCGTCAGGCCGAAGTCTACAAGAGATGGTCGCAAGCACAAAAGGATGGGCCGATCCCAAGGATTCGGCCTACTCAGGAGGTGGGTTCACCAAGGTTAGAGGGGCTGGGTTCTTAGAACAAATCGACTAGGATCCCTTGCTAGACCTTTGGATCGAGGTAAAATTGAGGAATCGCCCCAAAAATCATAAAAAATAAGGTGTTTAAACTTCGACAAAAATAGAAAGAGTGAAAAAGCAAAGAGTGCAAAGATAATCCAAAAAAGTATTGGAGAGCTGACCTAAATCGGCTGGAAAGAACAAGAAGATGACAAATAAAACAAAAATCGAAGGAAGGTGTGCCGGAAACCAAGGGAACTAGAGGAAGAAGTTTGAACCCTTGCTCAGAATGGAGAGAGGAACCAGAGGAAGGAGATGAAGATTTCAGAAGAAGTAAGGACTCAGAGGAGGAAGGCAGGTTTAAGTAGCTCCTAGGGTCCCAAGATAGTTATGATTATAGATTTCCTTCAGTCGATCTCTGATCGATGTGTGTCCCACTCATCATGGCAGAAAGCTTCCAATGGATAGATCTTCAATAGCACTGTACTTCAAGCAAACTTCTGACGAAAAATTCATAAAATGTCTTTTTGGATCATTGCGCATTTACGAAGCTTCGATGCCAGCCCAATAAAAGCCAAAATTTTTCATCCAACCCAAACGTGGGAAACCCAATAGGGTTAAAAAATCCGTCGAACTTTGGTAGTCTCTATTTTACTCCCATCATTCGAACTTCGAACTCGAGAGTAAGAAGACTAGTGTTGAGGATAAATTCACGTCTATCGAAGTCTAGCTAAGACTCTAACTCTTAATCAATTCCATCCGATTGTAACTATAAAAATCAAACCTCAACCCGCAGGAGTATTCGAACCTTGAATCATTTCGAGATGGCCGACCTCCAACACTGCGGATAGATAATCCGATTGGCTGGAAAGATCGATTTTGGATTCGATAGAGCATTGTGGATTTTTTCTCCAGACGAGCTTGAATAGTCAATACTTCTGCCCCAAAGAACCGGCCAAGTCCTCAGCTCCTATGCATCCCGTCTGATCGATCTCCTTTTGATAGCCTATGTGGCCCCACTTGAATAAACATCCTTGGATCCCTCTTTGTTTGGTAGAATCTCAGTCGAACAACTCCACCAGCTGAGCTTCTTTTGAACTATCCCCAGACAAACTTCAGCACTTTATTGTTATTCACCAATGAGCGATCCTAAAAGTGGCCGAACCTCAAATGAACAGCAGAGATTAGTGTTTCAATCGTGCTTGCCTATTACGACCATCAGTCAGTACTCAACCCAGGCAGACCCCTCATAATTGAACTCCTTCCAATCGAACATCTTTCGAGCTTCTTCATCAATCAAACCCCTGTCGAACTTCTCTTCTGGTCGAATTCCTTCTAGCCGTCTAAAAGGACCACGACGTACACCTTCAACATAGCAAATAAAAGCTAGCATACGGTCAATCCTAAGAGCCTCCAAACTTCTTCAGAATAACAACGCCTAAGAGCCCTTCATCACCTACAACTATCTCATCCAAACTTCAGCTATTGGGTCTCCAATAAACCAGCACATCACGACAACGGACACCACTCTCTATAACAAACCCCACGTGATTCCGAACGCTCCACTACCAAGCAGTTGTGGTTGTCACTATCAGTTTGTTACAGACTCTGAGCTATAAAAAGGATCCTTCAGATATGTTTTTCCTAAGCTTTCTTCTTCTTCTCGATACTATACAACTTTCTCTACTGTGTACTCCATTTCTGTTGGCCGAAAGAGCTGACTTGATCGTCGGAGGGTCTTGCCAGAGGTACCCACTCTAGGCTCTAGATGAGACTTATCTTCTAGATCACCGATGATGACCTCATCTTCTTCGACTCCTGCAGTCCTCCGATAATGACTAGATTTCGCACCAACATAAGCCTTCATTCATTTTGAGAGAAATATGAAAAGCTTCTTCCATTCTTGTGTAAAGTATATTTAAAATTCTTTTATGCTCATTAAAGGAGCTAATCTTGTATTTCATTATCATTATACTTATATCCTAATTTTATTATTTTATTTTAAGTTTTGAGTGTTCTAAAACTTAAGAAGGTTGATCCAAACCTTGAATCAGAGTGTATTGGATTGCCTTATACCTAGAAAATGAGTGTTTTAGCTTAAGATAGCTAGGGTTAAAGGTTATCAATGTTGTATTCATTTTGAATACATTTAGTGAATTTGAATTTCCAAATAGGAGTTTGGAAAGTGGATATAGGTGTGTTGATTCATCATTGCTTTATTCTCTTGCATACTTTCTTTTTATTTCTTTATTTTGCTTATAATAGCCACTGCACATTGCTTCTTTACTTTTTCATAATCTTTATGGTTTACACTTCACTTAAAATTTTAAAAATTCAATTCATCCTCCCTCTTGGGTTGCATAGCTGGGCAACAAGTGATATCAGAGTTTGGTGCTCTAGCTCTTTCTTGATTTAACCATCAAGAGCCAAAGATCTATGGCAACTCAAGTTGGTGCTTCACTAGTCGAGAGGCAGTCCACAAACCGACCTCCATTTTTCAATGGGTTGAACTACATCTATTGAAATGCTCAAATAAAAATCTTCATTCAAGCACTCGACTATGATATGTAGAGTATCATAGTAAATAGACCATACATACCTACTAAATTGATTGATGGTGTGGAATCAACCAAACCCAAAAAGAAATAGGATGAGGTTGATAAAAATGGCTCCGCTCAATACTAAAGCCATGAATATTTTGTATTGTACATTAGATGCAAATGAATTTAATCGCATTTCAACTTGCATGTCAGCTAAAGAAATATGAGATACATTAGAAGTGACTCATAAAGGTACCAACCAAGTTAAAAAGTCAAAAATCAACATGCTTGTATATAAATATAAACTCTTTAAAATGAAGTGTGATGAATCAATAACTAAAATGTTTACTCACTTTATGGATATTATAAATAGTCTTAAGAGTCTTGGAAAGTCTTATTCTGGCAGTGATCTTGTAAAAAAGATTCTTAGGCCTCTACCAGGAATATGGAAGGCCAAGGTTACCACAATTTAAGAAGCAAAGGATTTGAACATCTTATTTTTGGAGGTGCTTCTAGGATCACTCATGACATACGAGCTAAGTATGAAACAATATCATGAAGAAGATGTCAAGAGGAAGAAAATAATCATCCTTAAATCCACTACTCAACAAGAGAACGAATCTGATAAAACTGAAAATGATGAACAAGATGAAGAATTAGCCCTCATCACTAGAAAATTCAAGAGATTTTGAAAAAAGAAAACAAAAAATGAGAAGGCCACTAATAAAAGGAAAGCACAACAAGGAGAAGGATAAAGAGCAGCCCCTTATATGCTACGAATGTAAGAAGTCGAAATACTTTAAATCCAAATGTCTTCAACTCAAGAAGGCCTCCAAGAAACTCAAGAAAAAGACTATGGTGGATACATGGAGTGACAACGATGACTCAAGCTTCGAAGAAGAATCTCATGAAAAAGCCAACTTATGTCTTTTGGTATATAAAAATGAGGTAATTACCGAAACTTCAAATGATTTTACTTTTGAAGAACTCTAAGAAGCTTTTTATGATTTAGTAGATGATTTAAAGAAGTTAGGATTAAAGAACAAAGAACTCAAATCAAAGAATCAATTTTTACTAAAAGAAAATATGATTATTTCAAATAAAAAACTAGCCCTAACTCAAGAAAATCTGAATTTAAAAGATGAGATAGCCAAACTAAAACCAATGATAGAAAAATTTACTCTAAGCTTTAATAAACTTCAAATGATTCTTGAAAATCAAAAAGTTGTTTATAATAAAGCCGATTTTATCTATAATCCTTTAAAGAAATAAAAATTTCTAAAAAATAATTTTGTGAACTCATCAAGTAATAAGCTTTCAAATATTACTTACTTCAAATATGAAAAAGTAGGACATAAATTCTATACATATTTTTTTAGCAAATCTAAAAATTCAAATATAAAAAAAAATATGGATTCCAAAAAAAATCATTGTGACTAACCAAAAAGGATCTAAGAAAACATGGATATCTAAAGTTAAGACTTGATTTTATGTATAGGTGTATCTTGCATCCCAAAGAACAAGTCAAAAATGATATCTTGATAGTGGGTGCTCAAGACACATAACCAATGATGAATCTCAATTCATCATATTTGATGCAAAGAATTGAGGAATGGTCACCTTTGGAGACAATGACAAAGAAAAAATTATTAGTATAGGTAACATTGGTATCACTCCCTCCAAATATATTAAAAATATTTTATTAGTAGATGATTTTAAACATTGTCTTTTAAGCATTAGTAAATTTTGTGATAAAGATTATAAAGATATTTTTGAATCTTTATTATACATTGTAACTAGTCTCAATGATGGTAGCATTAAATTTATTGGATGTAGGCATGATAATATTTATATGACAGATTTGAATAATCTTTTCATGATAAACATGCAATATCTAGTAGTCATGAATGTCAAAATTAATGAGACTAGTTGGTTTTGGCACTATAGACTTATACATATAAGCATGCATTCTCTTTTAAAACTCATAAAAAAGGAGTTAGTTACCGACTTACCTAAATTAAATTTTAAAAAAGCTTAGATTTGTGATGCATGCCAACAAGATACACAAATTAAAATTTCAATCAAATTTAAAAACATAGTTTCAACTTCTAGGCCATTGGAACTATTATATATGGATTTGTTTGGACCTACAAGAACTACTAGCTTAGGTGACAAATGATATAATTTTGTAATTATCGATGATTTCTCATATTTCACATACATTTTTTTTTAGCACTTAAGGATGAAATATCTCATATTTTCTCAAAATTTTATCAAAAGTTATAAATAAAAAATTTTTAATTCAAAATATTTAAAGTTATCATGGAACCAAATTTGAAAACTGAGATTTTGAAAAATTTTATGATAAAAAAAATATAGATCATAATTTTTCAACTTTTAGAACATCCCCACAAAATGTGATAGTAGAAAGAATAAATAAAACTCTTGAAGAAGTGGCCCGTACTATGCTATGTAAAAGCAACCTCCCAAGATATTTTTAGATGGAAGCAATTAAAACGATATGTTATATTTTAAACCATGCCCTAATTAGATCCATTTTAAAAAAAATATCTTATGAACTTTAGAAAAGAAGAAAACCAAACATTGCATATTTTCATATTTTTAGTTGTTGATGTTTTATTTTGAATAATGGTAAAGAAAGATTAGAAAAATTTGATGCAAAATCTGATGAAGCTACCTTTTTTGGTTATTTCTCTTCTAGTAAAGCCTTTAGAGTTTTTAACAAAAAAACTTTAGTAGTAGAGGAATCAATATATATAGTATTTGATAAAACTAATAATCTTCCATCAAGAAAGAGTAAAAATATTAATGATATAGGTTCTCTTGTAGAAGGTAGATGATTTAAAGAAGTTAGGGCTAAAGAACAAATAATCGATTTTTACTAAAAGAAAATATGACTATTTCAAATGAAAAACTAGCCCTAACTCAAGAAAATCTGAATTTAAAAGATAAGATAGCCAAACTAAAACCAATGGTAAAAAATTTACTCTGAGCTCCAATAAACTTCAAATAATTCTTAAAAATCAAAAAACTATTTATTATAAAGCTACTTTTAGCTATAATCCTCTAAAGAAATAAAATTTTAAAAAAATAATTTTGTGAACTCATTAAGTAATAAGCTTTCAAATATTACTTACTTCAAATGTAAAAAAATAGGACACAAATTCTATACATATTTTTTTAGCAAATCTAAAAATTTAAATATAAAAAAAAAAATATGGGTTCCAAAAGAAACCATTATGACTAACCAAAAAGGATCTAAGAAAACTTGGGTACTTAAAGTTTGTATCTTGCATTCCAAAGAATAAGTCGAAAATGATATCTTGATAGCGGGTGCTCAAGACATATGACCAATGATGAATCTCAATTCATCATACTTGATGCAAAGAATGGAGGGATGGTCATCTTTGGAGACAATGATAAAGAAAAGATTATTGATATTGGTATCAATCCCTCCAAATATATTAAAAATATTTTATTAGTAGATGGTTTTAAACATCATCTTTTAAGCATTAGTCAATTTTATGATAAAGATTATAAAGTTATTTTTGAATCTTCATTATGTATTGTAACTAGTCTCAATGATGATGGCATTAAATTTGTTGGATGTAGGCATGATAATATTTACATGGCAGATTTGAATGATCTTTCAATGATAAATATGCAATGTCTAGTAGTCATGAACGCTAAAATTAATGAGACTAGTTGATTTTGGCACCGTAGGCTTATATATATAAGTATGCATTCTCTTTCAAAACTTATCAAAAAGGAGTTAGTTACCAACTTACCCAAATTAAATTTTGAAAAAGATAAGATTTGTGATGCATGCCAATAAGATAAGCAAATTAGAGTTTCATTCAAATCTAAAAATATGGTTTCAACTTCTAGACCATTGGAACTATTACATATGGATTTATTTGGACCTACAAGAACTACTAGCTTAGGTGATAAATGATATGGCTTTATAATTATCGATGATTTCTCATATTTCACATGGATTTTCTTTTTAGCACTTAAGGATGAAATATTCATATTTTCTCAAAGTTTTATCAAAAAGTTACAAATAAAAAAGATTTTCAATTCAAAATATTTGAAGTTATCATGAAATCAAATTTGAAAACCAAGATTTTAAAAAATTTTATGATAAAAAAGATATAGATGATAATTTTTCAGCATCTAGAACATTCCACTAAAATACGATAGTAGAAAGAATAAATAAAACTCTTAAAGAAATGGCCCATACCATACTATGTAAAAGCAACCTCCCAAGATACTTTTGGATAGAAGCAATTAATATGATATGTTTTATTTTAAACCATGCCCTAATTAGATCCATTTTAAAGAAAATATCTTATGAACTTTGGAAAGGAAGAAAACCAAACATTGCATATTTTCATATTTTTGATTGCCGATATTTTGTTTTGAATAATGGTAAAGAAAGATTAGAAAAATTTGATGCAAAATTAGATGAAGCTACCTTTCTTGGTTATTTCTCTTTTAGTAAAGTCTTTAGAGTTTTTAAAAAAAAACTTTAGTAGTAGAGGAATCAATATATGTAGTATTTGATAAAACTAATAATCTTCCATCAAGAAAAAGTGAAGGTATTGATGATACAGGTCTTCTTGTAGAAGGGATGAATCAGCTCATCCTAAAGGACTCAACAATCCTAAATGAAAAAGAACATGAGAACAAACATAAGGATGAAAGTGAAGAACAATAAGATCTACAAGAACAACCTCAAGGTACAAATGATCTTTCAAGAGAATGGAGGAATGACCACAATCACGTTAAAGAGCTAATTATTAGTGATGCTATATATGGGGTAAGAACTGATTCTTCACTTAGAGATATATATAATCACTTTGTATTTGTTTCACATTTTGAACCTAAAACTATAGATGAAGCCAAAAAAAAATATAATTGGATTAATACAATGCAAGAATAGCTAAATCAATTTGAAAAAAAAAATAATGTATAGATCTTAGTATCAAGACCTAAAAATCATCCTATAATTAATACTAAATGGGTATATAGAAATAAATTAGATAAAAATAAAAATATAATTAGAAATAAAGCAAGATTAGTAATAAAAAGATATAACCAAGAAGAGAGAATTGATTTTGATGAAATTTTTGCACTGATTGTTAGATTGAAAGCCATTAAACTTTTGCTTACTTTTTCATGCTTTATAATTTTAAGTTATTTTAAATGAATGTTAAAAGTATTTTTTTAAATGGATATATTGCTGAAGAAGTATATGTAGAATAACTTTTCGATTTTGAAAATCATGTCTTTTCTAACCATGTTTTCAAATTGAACAAAGCACTATATGGTTTAAAACAAGCACCCAGAGTTTGGTATGAAAAACTAAGTTTTTACTTAATAATGATTTCTCAAGAGAAAATGTTGATACTATTCTTTTCATTAAAAAAAAATTATGATGATATTTTAGTAATACAAATATATATTGATGATATCATATTTGGGTGTTTACTAATGAAACTTTATGTCAAAACTTTGCTAAGCTCATGCAGAAAAAGTTCAAGATAAGTATGATGGGTAAACTTACATTCTTCTTCAAACTTCAAATCAAACAAATGAAGAAAGGAATCTCCATCAACCTATGAGCATTTGTGGTGCTCCTAAGCCTTGGGAGGCCATGGAAGGAGTCAGGAGGTTGGCTTTGGGGATTCCAGGGGCTTGGTTGGTGCTTCGAAGATCTAGGATACAAGATGAAGTAAGGAACCAAAGCCAGAGAATCAAGACTGTAGAAAGAAGATTTTCTATAGGTTAGCCAGCTCAGTCCAAAATTGGATCGGCTAAGTCTCAATGCACAGGCAAAATAGAGAGCTGTGCATTCAAAACTGCTGGCACGATACAGAACTAGACTGGCTCAGTTTCAGACTGAGCCAACCTAGTGGAAAGACTGAGCTGGCTTAGTGCGCGAGCAGAGTTACGCGAGAGTCTATTTTGAACTAGGATTTAGATTGATCCTAGGGGTTTTAAGGCCTGATTTGAGAGGTCTTAAGATGGCTAATTCATGTATGGGTCGGGTCTAGATCCAGAGGATGAGAGCATGGGAGACATGGATGTACATGGGCTCGATGAGTGCTTTCATGTATTGGGTTAGCCGAAGAGTTTTTTGATCCGACCTAATGGCTATGTATAAATACATAGGTTGTATTAGGATTTTAAGAGTATGAAATATAGACCTTTTCTTCCTCAACTCTCTTCTTCTCTTCTTTCTAGAATTGCCATCCTAGGATTCTTGAAGAAGCCCTAGAGAAGGCGGCGTCTCCCTCAAGCCCAAGGAGGGAGGCATCCCATCATAGATTCAGATGGAGGATCGGTGGTTTGAGCCCATAGAGAACGTCACAGGTTTCTTCAGATCCATGCTAAAGATCAGAGGCTTCTGCAACATGGTATTGAGGCTTGTGATACTAAGGATGATTGGCGTTTGAGTGATATCATGGAACATCAATTGGTATTAGGGAGAGGTGATGCCAGTTGGTGCACCAACATCTGGTATCAGAGTCTGATGGTGCATGGAAGAAAAGAAGAAGTCGTATAAGGTAAAATCAAAAATCTGCGCAAGGATTCCATGGTATGTCTCAAATCTATCTTTGTTATTGTTGTGGCTTGGCCAACCGAGAGCAGTGAGTTGAAGGTGGAGGTTGAGAGAATTAATGGAAAGAGATTTTCCTAGGATGGAAGGATTTGGTGTATGATTTGCTGATCGATCTCAGTGGAAAGGTCGGGGTGTATGACGATTATGTGATAGGTAGGGAGCGTTGGAGTGTTGTAGCACTTTCCTAGAGATACAGGGCTGAGAGAGGCTCGATGATGCAGCAGCTGAGGGAGGTATCTCAATAGAGAGCATTAGGATTCTCTAGGAAGATGGGCAGTGTTGGACTGTTGAAGAGATGTTTTCTATGGGATAATGGTCGAAGGAAGGCTGAAGAAGCGACTATAAGTCCTTCGATATCAAGAAGGTGGAGAAGTAGTCAGAGATGTATTCAATGGTTCGACCAGAGCATGGATTTACGAAGTCTTGAAAGTGATGGAGATGGATGATCCATGGAGGTCCAGTAAGTTAGGGCTGGACAGCTATAAAGCGGTGCAGAGATGAGTCAGGAAGCATTGGAGTGCTATAGGAGTGCTTCCCTGAAGGCACGGGACTGAGAGAGGCTTGGTGGTGCGGCAGTCAAGGAGTATATCTCAGTAGAGAGTGTTAGTGGTATCTCAGAGAGATCGGGTACAGGTCTCAGGGAGAGCCAGAGGATTTCAGAGAGTGCCAAGAGGTCTCAGGTAGTCAAAAGTATCATGGATCATATTTCTTCTATAGGAGCATCAGGAAGAGTCACAATTCAGATGGAGGATGGTTCTCCAGGTGCAACTGAAGCGATGGCTGGTGTAGGGATAGAAGAGAAGGACTAGGATGAAATTTTCTAGGATTCAGTCGCTGGTTTCAGAAGAGTTGGATTAGCTCTTGAGTTTCAAAAGTGCCCACGAGTTATGGAGGTATCCAAGATGGCTTCGAAGGGGTTCGCAGAGTGCGGAGGGTTCGAAGGAGCAATGACGGTATTTGAGGTACAACGGTAGGCTCAGTAGTGCAGCATTGAGTGGTTGGTCTCGAGGGACTCAGAGATAGAGTCAGCTTCTGCGGCATCAAGTGGACTTCGAATATAGATGGAGCTCCAGAGAGGTAGTTTCATAATTGGAGAGAAATTTGACATGAGTTCAGAGGACAGGGGTGCGGGAGGATCGATATCCTAGCACCAGCGTCAGTGATGCATAGTTTTAGATGGAGCGACATGTGTAGGAGGACAGGCATAGTTTTGTGGAGACCATGTTAGGGTTTCAAGTGAGTGCTGGTACAGGAATGTTATGGGTTCTCCAGGAAAGTCTAAAAAAAGTGATGTAGCTGCTAAGCAGAAGAAATCCTACAATTTTAGGATGGTGGAGAGGTGCAAGCCAAGATCTTCCATAGTGGAGGTGATCATCCAAAAGGCCTCAAGGGTACACAACAGCTGAAGAGAATTGATGGAGGCAATGATTGCATAAGGGGCTGTCGAGTGCGTAGGGACAGCGGGATCGTGCAGGAGGTCATTATCGAGAGGTTTGCCAAGGCTTGGGAGCACCAAGGTGAAGATTTTGAGAATTTGTGGTGCTCCCAAGCCTTGGGAGGCCATGGAAAGAGTCAGAGGGTTGGCTCCAGGGATTCCAAGGGCTTGGTTGGTGCTTCGGAGACTTGGGATACAAGGTGAAGTAAGAAACCAAAGCTAGAAAATCAAGACTGCAGAAAAGAGATTTTCTATAAGTTAGCTGGCTTAGTCCAAAATTGGATCGGCTAAGTCTCAGTGCATAGGCAAAATAGAGAGCTGCACGTTCAGAACTACTGGCATGGCACAGAATTGGGCCAGCTCAGTTTCAAATTGAGCCGACCCAGTGGAACTTAGAGGGTTTATTTTGGACTAGGGTCTGGATTGATCCTAGGGTCTTAAGTCCTGGTTTGAGAGGTCTTAAGGTAGCTAATTCATGTATGGGTCGGGTCTAGATCCAGAGGATGAGAGCATGGGTGACATGGATGTACATGGGCTCGATGAGTGCTTTCATGTATTAGATTAGTCGGAGAGTTTTTTGGTTAGGCCTAATGGCTATGTATAAATACATAGGTTGTATTAAGGTTTCAAGAGTGTGGAATATAGACCTTTTCTCTCTCAACTCTCTTCTTCTCTTCTCTCTAGAATTGCCGCCCTAGGGTTCTTGAAGAAGCCCTAGAGAAGGGGGCGTCTCCCTCAAGCCCAAGGAGGGAGATGCCTCATCATAGATCCAGGTGGAGGATCGGTGGTTTGAGCCCATAGAGAATATCACAGGTTCCTTCAAGTCCATGCTAAAGATCAGGGATTTCCACAACATGGTATCGGAGCTTGTGATGCCAAGGATGATTGGGGTTCGAACGATATCATGGAACATCAATTGGTATTAGGGAGAGGTGATGCTAGTTGGTGCACCAACACAACTAAAGTAAGTATACAAGAGAGCTACTAAAAAAATTTAGGATGGAGAGCTCCAAAATAATTGGCACCTCATGAGCCCTTCATTTTGAATGGTGTTATGATTTGTGTTGGACAAATAATAGTATTTATTTACTATCACAGTCTGTTAACGTAGTTCAATCCTCCAAAAAACATCCTAAACTAGATGATGTGTCTGAAGTCTATCTTTGGCACTGCAGGCTAGGTCACATTAACAAGAACAGAATAAACAGATTGGCTCAAGAAAGAATTCTTAAAGTTGATAATTATGAATCACTTTCGACCTATGAGTCCTGTCTTCTTGGTAAGATGATTAAGTCATCTTTTACTGGAAAGGATAAGCGAGCCAATGAACTCCTGGATCTAGTACATACTGATGTATGTGGACCCATGAGCTCAAGTGCTAGAGATGGATATTTCTACTTCATCACTTTCATTGACGATCTATCAAGATATGGGTATGTCTACTTAATGAAAAATAAGTTAGAGTCATTTGAAATATTCAAACTATTCCATAATGAGGTAAAAAAGAAAACTAGAAAGAGTATTAAAACTCTTTGGTCTGACTGAGGGGTGAGTACCTTTTCAGTGAATTTTTGATATATATAGAAAAGAATGAAATTTTCTCCTAATGGACTTCTTCTGGAACACCATAGCATAATGGTGTGTCTAAAAGAAGGAATCGAATCTTATTGGACATGGTTCGATCCATGATGGGATTTGCCGGTCTATCGATTTCTTTCTAGGATATGCGCTCAAGTCGGCTTGTTACATTTTAAATATGGTTTTGAGTAAATCTATAGCTAAAATGCCATATGAGATATGGAAAGGATATAAGCCAATACTCTAGTACCTTAGGATTTAGGAGTGTCCAGCTTATATCAAACTTTTAATGATGGACAAGCTTGAAACTAGGTCTGACAAGTCTATTTTTATAGGATACCTAAAAGAGACCAAAGAATATTATTTCTACCTCGTTGATGAACAAAAGGTATTTATCAGCCTTAAGGCAATCTTTTTAGAAAAAGAGTTTTTTGGTAAAGGAACTAATGCCTCTAAGGTTGAACTTGAGAAAGTTTGGTAGGTGAAAAAATCGACACAAGTAGCTGAACCTAAATCAAATTTGATTAGATCAAATTCGAAGCCTATTGAATCTGCACCCTGAAGGTGGTTTCGTAGAGTACCACATCAATCGAATAGATACTATAATTTCTTGATCCGAGATAGAAATCCTATCAAATTCGATGAGAATGATAATGATTCAATCACCTACATGGATGCAATGTAGAGATCAGACTCTGAGAAATGACTTGAGGTCATGAAATTCGAAATTAAGTCTATAAAGGTCAACGATGTATGGATATTGATTAATCCACCTAAAGGAGTAAAACCCATTAGGTATAAATAGATCTTCAAGAGGAAAAAGGGTGCCGACAGGAAGGTGGAGACCTATAAGGACCATCTAGTTGCCAAGGGATATCGTCAATATTATGGTATAAACTATGATGAGACATTTTCTTCTATGGCAATGCTCAAATCCATTCAAATTATGCCTACAATAGCTATCCATTTGGACTATGAAATCTGGTAGATTGATGTGAAGACAGCTTTTCTAAATGGAGAGCTAGATGAAGAGGTGTATATGATACAATCTAAAGGATTCGCATCCACACATAAGTCTAAGGTGTGCAAGCTATAAGAGTCCATTTATGGACTAAAGCAGGCATCTCAAAGTTAGAACATATGTTTTGATAGGACGATCAAAATGTATGACTTTATTAAGAATGGAGAAGAGCCCTGTATATACAAGTGGGCTAATGATCCAATGGTTGTATTTTTAGTATTGTATTTGGATGACATTCTCTTAATCGAAAATGATATCCTTGCATTATAAGAAATAAAGATCTGGCTATCGTCATAGTCCTTCATGAAGGATCTAGAAGAAGCTTTCTACATCTTAGGAATGAAGATCTATAAAGATAGATCTAAAAAATTGCTCCGATTGTCCAAGTCCACGTACATTGATACTATGCTGAAAAGGTTCAGCATAGAGAATTTCAAGAAGGGTTGTCTATCAATAGACCATGAAATTTTTCTCTCGAAGAGGGATTGTCCGACAATACCTCAAGAAAGAGAGCATATGAGTAGAATTCCATATGCTTCAATAGTGGGTTCTATCATGTATGCCATGATATGTACGTGACCAGATATGGCATACTCACTAGGAGTAGTGAGTATATACCAATATGATCCAAGAGAGAATCACTGAAAGATTGTTAAAATCATCCTAAAGTATTTGAGAAATACTAAGAACTAGTGACTTGTTTATGGTGAATCGGATTTGAGACTTGTAGGGTCTATAAACTCTAGTTTCTAATAGTATATCGAAATATGTGTTTACCCTTAATAGTGGACTTGTTTGCTGAAAAAGTTTCAAGCAGCATACTATGGTTGATTTAGTTTGCGAGTCGGAGTATATCGCTGCATCAGATGCTACCAAAGAAGCGGTGTGGTTGAGAAAGTTGATCACTAAGCTCAGAGTAGTATCTTTCCTTGATGGTCTAGTTCTGCTCTTTTGCGATAGCTCTGGAGCCATTGCTCAGGCAAAGGAATCGAAGGCACACTAACAGATAAACTATATTCTATGTTGCTACTATCTTATTTGAAAGATTGTGGATCAAGGTGATGTTGACTTTCAGAAGATCGATGGGAAGGAGAACCTAATCGACCCATTTACTAAAGCCATTGCGGTGAAGAAGTTCGACGACTTCAAGTCGAAGATAGGCATTAGATACTGCATCGATTGGCTTTAGTCCAAGTGGAAGATTATTGGGAATAGTATTCTAAAGCCAATCATCAATCTATTAATGATTATACTATTTCTTGTATTTATATATGAATTATAATTGAATAAAAGTTATTTTGGCATTTTCATCATAAATTTATTCCATCTTTTAATAAACTCTTATGTTGTGATGAAGTCCTTAGAACTATTTAAAATTGACAAAGAAGGATTTATCATTTAGTTCTTAAATCTGTTCACAACCAAATGATATGTTGTTACCAAGGATGATAACATTTATCGAGTGTAGATCATTATGTATCATATAGGTTGGTTGTCCTCTTAACCAAAGAGTGTATAGACACTGGTATGGCATACATGTGAGATGTAGAGATACATTTGCACTGAATATAACCAACTTTGAAGCTTTTCTGCTGTCAAGATTTGCTTCGATGGAATATGGACATAATGAAGGAACCAGATCTAGGATTTCATGGCTAGATCTTAAAATTTTTTCAAGATTAGGCAGTGAAAGATTAAAATTAATCAAAATTAATTTTAATATCAAAGAATATCCAAGATCTAGTGATCTATTATATGATCATGGCATATCATTAAATCAAAAATTAAAATATAATCAAGAAACTAAAACATATTGATCACATCAACATATATATACACTATATTTAATGCGGGTATGAAAATAATAGATCAGATCTATTACCTATGCAAGTTAGACATTCTAACCTGCTGATCTGGGCTTGAGGATGAAGTTGCAAGCTGCACACACATCCGATCTATAGGAGTCATCCACACGAGCCCATGAATCATGATCAAAAGTCCTGATGCAGAAAATCAGCACAGTATGCTAATACTATACTGATCCTTCTTCGATAGTTGATCTGGAACCATCTTCTTCAAATCTTGGACTCTTCAATTTTTAAAAGGAAGGAAAAGAGATTTTGAACCTAAGATGTCTCTCAAAATCTCTAAAGGAGGAAGAGATCAAAGAAAAATCCTAGAAGAAGAACCCTTCTTCTTCTTGTTTTCTCTCACCTAGACACCTAGATTGGTGTCTATGAAATCCCCACACCCCAATATTCTTTCTTCTTGATTTTTACACACTCCAAAGGTCTCTCAATGGTCTAGAATTTTATCAAAAATTAGTCTAAAATTCATCCAAAATAATAAGTTAGGATAGACCCCTTGTCTAGGTCAAATACCTAGCAAGGAATGTTCAAAAAGGGCAAGACTTGGGGCACTCAACTCTTGGGTGCCCCCTCCTTCTTTTATATCATGGACCACCAGCAAAGGGTGCACAATATGTTCCATAAAACCCACAAAAATTTTAGAAAAAATCTGAATAAAATCAGCACCATAAGGAAAGAGTGAGTTTTGGTTTCCTAAAATTCTATCTTACAGAATTTGAAATCCAAACTAATTCCTACTTTGACTTGGTCCACAACCACATTCCATGCAAGAAAGAAAGAGGGGAAAGCTTTGGGCATGCATGAAGGTCTAGGGAGAAGTGTTTCCACACACAAAATCCTAGAAAATAGGGTGGGGGGCATTGGGAAGCCAATTGGCGCAAGGAGAAGGGAGTCCTAGTCACACTAAGACTTCCAATTTGACTTGGTCAAATAAGTTATTTAAACTAAATTAAATTAGAATCAAATCATCCCAATTAAAATAGGTCTTAACCTAATTAAGAACCTAATTAAATTAAATTAAATTAAAATTAAATTTGATTTAATTTTCTAATTAAATTAGAAATTGATTTAATACTAGTCCTAATTGAACTAGGACTAGTTCTTCCTTGCAATTGGCTTATCCAATAAGCCAATTGGAATTAATCCAATCAAGTCCAAACCAAATCTAACTAAATCATATTTAATTAGACTTAATCTTAATCCTCTGACTTAATCAAACTAAGCTAATTAGCAATCTAATTGTTAATCGATCCTCCTACAACACATGCACTAGGTTAAATATCAATCGTATTGATCGTTTAACTCTAGAACGATTCTTAATCATTGATCAACCATTCGATCAGATCATGAGCTCTAATGTGTATGACCTCATAGGTCCGAACCTAAGCTGGTAGCATAGAAATAGATTCCTATACCAATCGATGTAACCATCTAGTAATGGTACTCGATGGCCGGATAGGTCGCATGTGTAGAACAACATCCTTAGAACCCATGTGGATATAGTTTTCATATAATTCATATCCTTGACCAAAATGCTCGTAGGATACCTCAGAGTTCAACTGTCAACTCTAATCAGGTTGTCCACATTGTATTACAAAATATCAAATCCATCTAATGGATTATCCTGGTCAAGATTTTGCTATATTGAAATATAGTGATACATTATTCTCCAACTCTTAAAGTGGTCAATCTCATCTTGATCACACACCGACTTTGCAAGTACTTGACTGTGACTAAAAATTTTTTATTACTGAATTAAAAATTTAGTTAGTCCGATACGAAAGCACAGTGAATTGCTTGTAAGTCACTAAGATGATCTCAGATCTAAGGAATACTTATACCTATATTCAATCAGGGACATTCTCGACAGCAGAATGCTCTAGAGTTAGTTACGTTCAATGATGATATATTCATGTTAGATATATGTGCCCTAGAAGCCAGAATTGGCTGACACTTGTAATACACTTCTAGGGGCAAAATTATAATTTTGACTAAAATCAATAAATGGGTTATTTTTTATCATATGTGTATTTAGTGTCTGTGATACATCCTTTGAGTTAATGGTAATGATAATTCATATTTTCAAGAGTTGAAAATTTAAGACATGAATAATCATTATTAACTCATAAACAGCTCCCGACCATAGGATCATCACGAGGATGGTGATTGATCTGGAAGGTTGGTGTACGATCGCTTCTCTTTAGTAGATGAGTCTTGAGTCTACGGTGTGGAGACACCGGAGCGAGAGTATAGGTACTCGTTAGAGAACGAGGGCACTGAGCGTGACCACCTCGAGTAGTCATTAGGGAGTCTACCTTCTCGTCAATGACTGACTCGATGCTGCAGTAGTGTGTCTGGTTCTTTGACCTGAGATGCATGGGCAGTTCACCTTGAGGGTGTTATAGTTTGACTACACCATTACTCGGTCTCCTAGCCATATGGAACCCTGAGGTGTATGTTGGCTATAGCATGTTCATTGTAGGAACTGGATTGCATCAAGATGGGATCTATCTACCTCGGTGGTAGAGGAGCAGCCCTATGATGATCATGAGAATCAAGTCCAGAAATCCATGGCCATGGTAGAGTGAAATAATAGAAAGAGTTTCTATTTAGATTTTCACATTGGACTCGAATCGAATGATTACATCATATGACAGAGACTAGGGTTTGATGAGTTCACCTTAACCCTAATCTGATCGGGGCTCAAGATAGAAGAACTTAATCACACAGGTAGCTGCACCAAGAGGTTCGCATTCAGCTCTGATGGGTTGCCACCATATACTGCTAGGTGTCACTGGTGGATTTTGGGAGCAATTAGAATGATTTAGATGATCGATCATTCTAGCTGTTCGAATCAGAAGAGTTCTGATCCATCGAAAGGAGTTTCGATGATGTCTATGATAGAGATCATGACATATCCCATTACCATACAGAACTGAACCTAACTGGGTCACAGAAACAAGGGTTTGAATCTGGTGATCATCAATTGAACTGATCTAGTTCAATTGATCTGAATGAGATTCAATTAGGTTCAAGGAAATCGTGCTAGCACTCGATTGAACCTAACGTTCTTCTTTTACTATCATAAATAAGTTGTCCTGACTGAGCCAAAGGAGTTTGTGCTCAATTAGAAGCCTTCATATGGTCTGACTGGAGGTTGTCCAAGTCAGAATAGGTTGTCTTATTTGTAAGACATTACCTGCCATTTTTGGTCACCTGCCATTTCTTGTTCTTTGACTTTGGTCAAAAGTCTACCTTTGACTGGTCAAACGTTGACCATTCACCCTTTGACTTTTGACCACATGTCATGCACCTATTGGAGAGCTGGTGGGGGCTTGTCCCCCTGCCAGAACCTGGCAAGGAGAAGGGCGCACGCCAAGGGTGGCGTGAGCCCAAGTAGGAGGCGCCTAGGAGTCCTTGTTGGACAAGGACTCCACCTCCCTTTAGGATTCCAATTAGAGTTCTACTAAGAATCCAGTTTGCCTGGTCTTAGGCGCCCTCTAAGGAGGAATCCAGGGGTCTCTTTTTCAACCAATCAGATTTAGATCTGATTTCACAAAGGGTTGTGATTGGTTGAGAGGAAGAAGAGTTGGATCACGCTTAGTCTATAAATAAGACCCTGCGCCCAACCCTAATCCTAAGTCTTATTGAAAGAGATTTCCCACGTCCAAGGCTGCCTCTCCCCTCCTTCTCCATGCCATACTCTCTTCTCCCCTTGCTCTCCACGTCCAAAAGTGTTTTGGACTTAATTTGGTGCGATTCAGATCAAGGAAAGGCGATCAAAAGCAAGAAGGCTGCGCTGCTGCAAAAGGACGACTGCAGATCTTCAAAAGAGTTTTGAAGATCCTCCAGATCAGATCCAGATCTGATTTTTGGAGGTGTGATAGAGAAGAAGAGGTTCTCCAGATCCA